>PVKC010019548.1:0-19057 GCA_004027635.1 Crocidura indochinensis
TGAAATTTTAAGAAAATTTTTTAGATTTAATGTTATATGTATCATCTATAAATCATCTTACAATGTGTTTCATACTCAGATATCTACTCTTATTTGTTGCAATTAGTTATAAATTTTGGTAGAACACTGTGATTTTTGACAGAACTTAGAACTAAATACCTAAGCCAAAGTCAAAGACAATAGAGTCAAGAGACCTAAACTATAACAATCTAAAATAAAAATGGACCTGTTACACTGGTTTACCAAGGGGTTAAGGGGGAGGTATGGGATGCATTCTGGTGACGGAGGTCAACACTGGTGGTAAGAATGGCCCTAATTCACTGTCATTATATGCCTGAAATATAAAGAACTTGTACTTTATAATTATTTATAAAAATTTAAAAACACTTCATCATTGAGTCAAAAATAACAAATATATTAATATTTTATTTAATTTACCCGTTCTGACAACATATAAAGTTTTTATCTTATTAATACCTAAATGCTGAATTGAGACTAAGTTATATACCTTAAATATGTTTGCATAGTTTGCAATTATCAAATACAACTCCAAATATCTTGTAATTTAAATGAATTATCTTAAAAATTTCTTAAATATACATTATATTTAATTAGAAACACAGACATAGAGTAAGCAAATTCTTACCTTTATTCAATCAAAAATGAATAAATTCACATAACAAGAATATAATAAGCCCATTCCTGAACTTTTAAAATGTATCTAGTTCCATAATGCAACTTCTGTTTCTCTGAATTTAAATTAATTCAAGTTGAGCAAGGATGTTCTGTATCAACTAGATGGTTTGAGAAATTTCTGTTTCCATCTATCTGATCATCTTTGTTTTTATTTTACTTTACCCAATACTCAAAATTGTTAAAAACAAAACATATACTATATATTTGTAAATTACCAATTTCCATGCTGTAATCCAGGGAAACCAGCATTTCAGGAAATATGCATTCTTTTTTCCATCAAATAATTTTGATTTTCATTGTCACTATTTTTATCGTAAATTTTCTCATTTTATATATGGGGATATATTTTCTTGACTATAGAGTAAGAATAAAAAGCAATAAACAAGGAGAGAAGAAACATCAGATGTTTTAAAACTCTTTTATACAGTTTGTACAAAATTGTATATAGGCCAAACTATTTGGTGTTTTGTTTATTCACTCTGCTATTGACTCAGGGGACTAATTCAGTGAACCAAAATTGCTAGAAGTATAAACAAAACACTAAGGAATATAAAACATAATACACATTAGCATTGGAATTTGAAAAGGAAGGTTGAGTACAGTGCTAATTAGAAAGAAAAAAAATAACTATAAAGAGAAGCCAGATAGAATGTTTAGGGGTTAAGTAAGTCTTTCTTACAGTCAATAGTACTTCAAACCATGCATCCATAGCATCACTCTGGTCTGTGACTACAATAAGAAATGATGATCTCTAAGAGCAAGGAGTAAACACTCAGCTCTGCAAGAAATGGCATCCACAAAAATAAGCATAAAATAATACAAATAAAAATAATAATAACCAACAAAAATGCTAATTAAGTCTTGTTTCCCTCAAATCTTTGTTTCAGCTAAACAATAGCAACCAAATACATTAATTCCTTATACACTTTCAAATCAACATTACATACTATCTTACAACATGGGAATTGACACTGCTTTAAAATACATTTATTCTTAACTATTTTAATTTTATTTCAATAAAACCTACTTAGGGGCCATAGAAATAGCATGGAGGTAAGGTGTTTGCCTTTCATGGAGAAAGGCAAAAAGGTGGCTCAAATCCCTGCATCCCATATGGTCCCCTGAGCCTGCCAGGAGCTATTTCTGAGCATAGTCAGGGTGTGACTCAAAAACCAAATAAACAAACAAACAAAAAACCCTGCTTAGTGCCTAAAGTTGCTTATCTTTTATATTTCCCCCCTAAATACTCCGATGCTCTCTTAATAGTACTTGAGAATTTCTTTTTTCTATAGATAAATGTTAAGTTATGACATTTATACTTGAAGTTAATACCTTCCATGACTATCTAAAATAGTGCAATCTTACCCAAAACAAATGATGTTAGTTTTTAAAAGTCCATAAAATTGTGCAAGTTCCTAGTAAATGTGTGCAAAATCCATATAAAATATAGCAAACATATACTTATTTTAAATTTAACTATAATATTTGCTATTATAGTTCAATGCCCTTAGGAAAATTGTTCAATTTTTCTCAGCATAATTAATACATTTTAATACAGAGATAACCATGCTATAATATGATATATAAGATGGTATACCATTAACTGATTATAAAAGATGTATGAGTCACAGGAAAATTCTCTTTATTTTTGACAAAAAATACAAATGATCAAGAGATTATATAAAGAAGATATAGTAAATGTTGCTTATAAAGCAAAAAGGGATATTATTACCTTAAGATAGTTTGAAAATAAATCAAATACTTGATAGGAGTGGGATGAATAGGAAGATACTAGAGATAATAGACAAAATATATTTTTGAATGATTTACTTTATTTCACTTTCATCTAAACTTAAGAATCATATTAGTAATAAAATATTAAAGTAGATTAAGAATGTTTTTATTTAAATACTTAATACTTATTTAAATAAGTATTTAAATTAATACTTATTTAAATAAGTATTTAAATAAATACTTATTTAAATAAACATTATTGTAAAATGTATATTGAGATATTAAAAATAATCCCATAAAATAATTTTATCCAGAATAATAAATAATAACTCTCCTATAACAGTCACTAGTTTTCTATTTAAAATGATAAATCAATGGTTACATTAAGTCTCAAACAGTTTAAAAGGAAGATACAACATGATTTTTCAGGTAAAAAATAAAGCTTAAACAAAGTGTTACTATTGTAGTTATCTGTCAAAGATTCATAGAAGTAAGGTTGGGATGCATGCTGGGAACAGGAGTGGAGGAGGATAACACTGGTGGTGGGAATGGACCTAATTCATTGTCACTATGTACCTTAAATATTACTGTGAAAACTTGTAATTCACCTTAATCACAATAAAATTTATTAAAAAAGAAAGAAATTATAAAAGATAAATTTTACTTTCTCATTTTAAAACTTCACAATTACATTCATTTCAGTCAATAGATACATCATTTTATTCATTTCTAGAAAATACTACTTTCTGAACCAAATTTCTGAAAGCTTGTTTTACTTGTTGATTTCTCAGTGTATATATAAAAGGGTTCAACATGGGAGCAATTGATGTGTTGAGAATGGCAATTCCTTTGGTCAGTGAAGCTCTTTCATTTGCTGAAGGTTTTACATACATGAATATACAACTTCCATAAGAAATTGAAATGACAATCATATGAGAAGAGCACGTGGAGAAAGCTTTTTTCCTCTGGCTAGCAGATGGAATTCTCAGAATAGTACTAATGATGCAAATATAGGACAGAATTATTAATGCCAATGTGAAAAGCAGAGTAACAAAAGCAAAGTAAAAACCAATCATCTCCAAAATCCTAGTATCTGAGCATGAGAGTTGTAGAATGGGGAAATAATCACAAGAGAAGTGATCAATTACATTGGAAGCACAAAAATCTAACTGGAGGACAAGCATGAGTGGTGGGAAAATGGTAAGAAATCCTGCTAGCCATGAACTAAAGACGAGCAGGGTGCAGATTTTCTTGTTCATGATGGTGGTGTAATGAAGAGGCTTGCAGATGGCAACATAGCGATCATAAGACATGGCAGTAAGAAGGAAAAATTCAGTCACACCCATGAAAATGAAGAAAAATAATTGAGCTAAGCAGTTATTATAGGAAATGGTCTTGATCTTAGTAATGATTGACCCTAAAAATCTGGGGATAGATACACTCGTAAATGAAATTTCTAAGAAGGAAAAATTTCGGAGGAAAAAATACATAGGTGTCTGTAAATGACAGTCTATCAATGTGAGGACAATGATGATGAGGTTGCCAGTGATACTTAACACATAAGTCAGAAGTAAAAATACAAAAATTATAACTTGAAGCTTTGGGTTGTCTGATATGCCCAAGAGTATAAACTCTGAAACGATAGTGTGGTTTTTCATAATGTGGTTGACTTTTTATTTTCTTTTAACAAAATCTGTTGGTGAAAAACAGAACTCAAAAGGTAAATAAAATGAATAGTAAAAATGTTGAATACTTTAATATTTACATTTATAATTCCAACAAAATGAGAAATGGTCTTTTCTACTAATACAATTTAGCAATATCCATAAATGCTAATAAAGCAGATAATATACATTTATCTTTTATTTAAAATTAAATGTGCTTTCTAAAATACAGATTAAGAGTTTTCTCCTCTGTAGCTATATATAAACCCATGACATTTAACTAAATTTTCCAAATATATAAAACATCTTTATTTCTGTTTCTGTGTGTTTTATATAGCAAGTTTATTATTCATGCAGTTTAACAGTGTTTTCCAGTTTCCAAAATTTCATGTGTTATTGCTAATGCTGTTCACAAATTGAATTGTCTAAAATTCTTCACTGAAAACTACTGACCAACTTACAATTTCTCATCAAAGCTGCCTTGATTATTTTTATTCTTTGTAATCCTCTAAATAGAACCAACATAAAAGATGCTGCCAATAACCAAATAATATTGTGTTGATTTTGAACAAAAGTTTGTAAACTATATAAAAAACAGAAGCGTGAGATATTAATCACTGAGTCACATCAATAATACAGTGCTATAAACATATCAATATATTTATTTGTGTTATTTATTGAAATTAAGAAGTATTTTTATTTATTTAAAATGTATTATGGTTTAGGTAGCCTGATTTCAAAATTTTAATTTTTTAGCATTCATGTATATAGTCACAGTATTGTACTAATATTAAAGAGCCCATGACACTCCACCTCTGTCCCTATGTCTTCTGATCTGATTTTTATTTCCTCCCAAGCCACCATTCACTGCTTGGTAATCATTTTTGTATCCAATATCTAGGGCTGTAACAAGACAAATTCTTGATCTTGGATTTTGAATGACCATTTAAAAACTCTATTAGCTTATTATTTTGACCCAAATTTATTTTTGTTTTGTTTTCAGGGCCACATGCCCTACCCACTATGCATAGCTCCAGGCCTCACACTTAAGTTTGTCTGACACAATAAGGAACACAGAAAGAGATTTTGTTTTGTTTTTGTTATTTTTTCTTAATGCATTACTTCAAAAGGACTGAATACAATTCCTTCTAAGATGTGCTTTATAGAAACCAAAAATAAAATCAAATTCAATCTATTTGTTTTAAGTTTTATACATTTTTATATATGATATATGGTCTCAATATTTTGCATTATTTTTATATATTGAATGTACTGGGCAAATTAGTAGTTAATAAGAACCAAATCTTACATTGTGTTTATTTTTCTTCTTTTAAGGTTTCACTCTTTATGACATTTTCCTTTAAAATTACTACCTTTTTATAATAGAAATAAGCAGAGAGGCAATGAATGCTATTGTCCTGAACAATAAGTAAAGTATTAAAGTATATATTAGTAATTAGTAATAATTAGTAATTTAAAGTGATGATTTAGAGGTAAACCAATGAGTGGGATAAAAATAAAAATGAATTTATTGACAAGTAGGAAACATACTTACTTTCTGGTGTGTCTCATAATTCTGACCAGAAGTTTACATCCAGATTTTTCATAATTTGCTTAAAATATAAAATCTACAAATATTTTGGAAACTTTTTCCATTATGTACTTTTATTTATTACATAATAAAATATAAGAAAGCAGTCTTACTTTTATGCATGTTTTCAATAGTTTCTATAAATAAATAATTGTAGTTTGATTTTTTCAATAAAGTTAAAAAGTTCTGAATGAACTTCAAAGTTTTTTTTCCTTTTACCACAGTAAGTTCCAAAATTCTTTATGAAAATTTCCATAGTCTACTATGTAATCACTGAAAGATAAAACATTTGAAAGCTCATTGGAAAAGATGAGATTTGAATACATTCCAAATATGAAACAGCTTTATATCTTTGGTCACCGTACATATACCCTAGAGACCAGAAAAGAAAAAAAAAGGAAGCAATGAGAGATAAGCTCAGGAGACTTAACAATTTTTTATGCAGTATACCTTTAAAATCGCTATTTTCATAGACCATATACCTTTCTATAAAGCTATTTTCCATAAAGTCTGTCCATATAGTGACATAAACACAAAGTGTATCATTCAATTTATACAGTGCACCTAGTTTGTCTTTGGTTGTTGGTTAAATACAGTAATGAATTACATCAGAGTGGATCATTCTTCACTGAGAAACTACCCATATTTTATATATTTATACATTTGTGATATCACTGAAGATACCACCCATATTTTATATATTTATATATATGCTGTATAGATAAATCCATATACATTTATATAAATATATATAGTTTATATATGTATACAATTGAGCCAGTATTAACTAAAGAAAAAATATTTAGCTCCAAAATTACTGAAATTTTAGTTTGTTTTTTTTTAATTTAAAAGTAATATAGGAATAATATTATTAGAATCATGTGTTTGAAAATAAGCATTAAGAGTAAGTAGTGATGAAAGAAATTCCTATGCTTTTAGATCTACCATTTAGTCTGAAACTTTAAAGAATTGGACTAAAAACAAACACAATATATGAACAACAATTAAACTGAATATGTTTAATCATAGAAACAGATTCATTTTCAATTAGACAGCTTTTCTATATACAAGAATAGGGCTTAATACTACCTCAAATATTTGTAGATTACGTTATATAGTTTAAAAAAAGAGGAATGGTGTAATTTCTTGTCAACTTTTCTATAAGGAAATATTCTTTTTCATAGCCAAGTTTTTGGCACAATGTGAAGGTGCTACTTCCAGCATTGATTGGGAGATCATTCAGTGATATGCATTGAACTTTGTCTTCTAATATGTAGGACTCCTTGAAGCTATCTCCAAAAACCTGAAATCATTTTATAAAAAGTATAAAAAATACCAAGAGACACTTGTATCAATTTGCTAATTTTATTGTACACTAAGATTTAAAGAATTAGGTAGTTATGGATGTTTGCAACCTAAATTTTAATGATGTCTATTTAATGTACTCATTTTAAACTTATATGTACTGATAAAACATACATGGGAATATTAAAGTTGGATAACAATTGAGAAATTGTTATCTTACATGACTTATGAAGAATTATTCTTCATTCTTCATCATTAGTTTTATTTAAAATGTACAAAATATGTTATAATTTAGTAATCTTTATGTGCTATATAATTTTTATGAATGTCTTTAAATATGCTTATTAAATCTATATTTTTCTGTTTTTAAATTAATAACTAATTGTCCTCTTTATTAAGCTACAGAGAAAATATGACTGTTTGGACAGTGAGTAACTAAGAATACAATATCATGTCAATCAACATTAAGTTATATTCCTTACAGAGAATACTCATTAACTGAAATAACTTATAGAAATTCAACTGGGGGGTGCGGAGAGCACAAGAGGTAAGGTGTTTGCCTTGTGCATGCTAATCTAGGATGGATCACTCCTGGTGTGGCTCAGGTGATCTGAACTGAACTAAAAACTGGTCAGCTATGTGAAAGGCAGCTAACTTTTTTTCTATTTCTCTAACTTTCTGTCAAAAGTGGTTAATTACCAACTGATAACTTGGACATACTGGTGTATTTTCAGGTTATACAATTATTATTGATGTTTTCATTATTAGTAAGGAAACATGGTCTATAGCATGGCACATGGCTCATGCTCATGTTTATTTTCTAGATTTAAATGACATTATAGGGGGCCAGTGAGATAGCATGGAGGTAAGGCCTTCCATGCCTTCCAAACAGAAGGATGGTGGTTCGAATCCCAGCATCCCATATTGTCCCTTGAGCCTGCCAGGAGTGATTTCTGAGTGTAGAGCCAGGAGTAACTCCTGTGTGACAACCCCCCCCCCCAAAATAAAGTGTCATTCTACACACCCACATCCTAAGTGTCAATAGTGCCAATATCTTCTAAGATTTATAGATTTCCCGTTGTCCTCCCCCATAAACTCCCTTCCAATCACCTATATTCAACACTAATTAAGATGATTTATAAGGCTATGGATTACTGAAAACCTTCAATATTCTTATTTTTCCCTATAGCACACTTGAGTGAGATAATTTGATATTTTTCTTATTTAACATTGCTTATCATGACGATGTTGCAGCAAAAATTAGGATTGCACCTTATTTTATATCTGAGCAATATTCCATTTCAAATTTATACCACAATTTTGTACAACTTATTTGTCATTGGAGAGTGATTACTTCCAGATATTGACCATTGAAACAATGTTGCAATAAAGATAGGTATATAAAAATGAAATCTTTTAGAATCTTTTCTGAGTTTTTACTGTAAGTACCTAAGGGACTTGCTGAAGGATAGGTACTTCATTTACGTTCTATACTCTTCATAGGTGAACTGTTTAGATTCTAACTACATACATATGTAGTTATTTGGGTCGCACCCAGCAATGCTCAGGGGTTACTCCTGGGTCTGCACTCAGAAATCACTCCTGGTTGGCTTGGGGACCATATGGGATGCAGGGAATCGAATCTATTTGTTCTAGGTTGGCGGCTTGCAATGCAAACACCCTACTGCTGTGGTATCTCTCCGACCCCTCAAACTATACATACAGACTTCACACACTACTGTTTACTATTTACATAGATTTACAAGATATCAGTTAAAACCCAACACCCTTGTCAGCATCTGATCTCCAGTGTCCATAGGTTCCTACCCTGTCTTTCTGCTCGTCTATTTAGTTGCTATACTTTTTTTTGGGGGGGGGGGTCACACCCGGCAGTGCTCAGGGGTTACTCCTGGCTCCATGCTCAGAAACTGCTCCTGACAGGCACGGGAGACCACATGGGGCACCGGGATTCGATTCGAACTGATGATCTTTTGCAACAAAGGTAAATGCCTTACCTCCATGCTATCTCCCGGGCCCTAGTTGCTATATTTTTAAGTTTATTTATTGAAGTTTGGATCCCATGCTTACAATTTTAGTGGACTTAGTGTTTTAAATAGATACAAATACTCCCTCTCTACACAACAGATATGTAAAAGACTCTTGATTCTTGCTCCTAAGTTCCAGCAGGCTATTATTAGTTACCATTTCACTTATTCATTTCTTTATTTTTAATTTTTAATTAAGGATTACAGTTATCAATAATTCAATTTCAGAAATACAATAGTTCAACAATATTGTTTTATAATACTGCTGCTAATAGTTTTATGCATAATACTTTTCAATCTTTCATCCTCTTCTTCCAGGTAGAAGTTCCCTCCACCATTTTAGTAGCGTTCCCTTCCTTCTATTTCCACCACAAACCAGAGGCATGAATTCTACTTTCTGCATATGAGAGAGAACAGACTGTAGGGCTCTCTCTTTTAGATTAACTTTACTCAGCATTATTTTCTCTAAACTCACCTAATTAGTAGCAATTTGCATGGTTTAGTCTTCTTTCTTTCTTTTTCTTTCTTTCCTTTTTCTTTCTTCCTTTTTCTTCCTTTCTTTCTTCCTTCTCCTTTGTTCCTTCCTTCTTTTCTTTCTCTTCCTTCTTTTTCTCTTTCTTTCTTTCTTTCTTTCTTTCTTTCTTTCTTTCTTTCTTTCTTTCTTTCTTTCTTTCTTTCTTTCTTTCTTTCTTTCTTTCTTTCTTTCTTTCTTTCTTTCTTCTTCTTCCTGCTCTAACCTCACTCACTGCTCTTTGTGCAAGTTTCATATCATGGGTCTCTGGGTATCATACTATACTGTTTATTTGTCTTATATTCCACAGATAAGTGAGATTATTCTGTGTTTGTCCTTGTCCCTCTTACTTATTTCACTTAGCATAAATAAATGTGCTACATCTGCACTATGTGATACTATGCAGTTTTAGGAAAAATAAGGTAATGTAATTTGTCTATACGTGGATGAGCATGGAGATTATTATATTAATTAAATTAATAAAGTTACATATCTGGAATTATTTTGACAGATTTATATAGACCAAATATTGTATGACAGTTTTTAACATTTATGATGTTAAAAACAACTATGGAAAAAGGCAAATCAAAACATTCATTAAAGAATTCTATAATTATTTAGACAAAGGAAACTGGTTGAACATATATAAAGCCATTAATAAACAAGGCAATCTAGAATAGCTCAGGATATAATGCAATGGAAGCAATGCATAGAGTAATCATTGAACAAAATGGAATACTATGCAATCTACAAGAGAACAATATCACTTAATTTGCATCAATATAAATGGAATTAGCAAATATCATGCTGAGTGATATCAGTAAGGAGAAAATAACTTTAGAGAGAATGATCTTTTCATGTGATCTTTTTATGACTTATGTTTTACATCAAGGCAGCACCAAAGTTTCAAAAGCAAAATAATGGCAAACTTATTGCTCTTAATTTGAGTGTTGATGTGTTTGGAATGGAGGGAGACTGGGGTCCTTGGAAGAGAGAAGACATACATTGGTGATGGTTAATTTATATGCAAGAGAAATTACTTTTAGTAGCATTGTAAATTATAGAATCCAGTATTTTAAGTAATTAAAATAAGATTATTCTTTTTTTTTTTTTTTTTTTTTTTTTTTTTTTTTGGTTTTTGGGTCACACCCGGCGACGCTCAGTGGTTACTCCTGGCTATTCGCTCAGAAGTCGCTCCTGGCAGGCACGGGGGACCATATAGGGAACCGGGGGATTGAACCGCGGTCTGTCCTAGGTTAGCGTAGGCACCTTAGCTCCAGCCGGCCACCAAAAATAAGATTATTCTGAAGGATAAATAGTCTCTACATATACATATAAAGATGTTTACACTATATAAAACCAAGACATTATACTATAAACTAAGCCTCAATAATAAAATGTGCTTGGGGATTGTTTGTGATTATGGGAATCAAAGAAAATCAATCAAAACATATTCATCTTATATGTTATAGCAGTAGATTATAAGGTTTGAATATATAATATTCTGGGTATACTCTGAAGTAAATGAAAAAGCCACATTACATAGTCTAAAGTATTTTTTAGTAAAAGGGAAAATAATTCATTTCTTATAGAAATATCTATACATTTATTAGCCCCAGGATAATATTTTATTCACTGTATAAGGATGTTGTAACAAAAATTGAAATAAAAATAAAATGGTTTCTCTAACAGAATTATTTACTAATAAATCTTATACATAAAAAAGATATTAAGCTACATCCTAAAATTATATAATACTATAGAACAGACAAAAATCAATAAAAAGACAATAATATTTATCGCTCATTAGATAAGTTATTCCCCATGTAAAATAATCTCTTTTAAATAATATTTTCAACTAAAAAGTTGAATCACTCATTATGAATATACATAGTTTATTATAGGATAAAATTGCATGCTGGAGGAGAAATTAGAAATAACATCATAAAATTAATTTCAAGGGACTGGAGAGATGACTACAGTTAAGCCTCTGTTCTTACAAACACCGTCTCCAATTCAATCTCCAGTGCTGCATATGAATATTTCAGCACTATCACTGAGACCAGATCAGAAGTTCTGAGCACAGCCAAGAGTGTCCCTAAATTCAAATTAATGATGTCAAATTCCTAGATAACTGGGGGATGTTGTTGTTTGAGCGGGTTGTTTTTAATCCCTGATTCACACAGAGAAGCAGAAGCTTTTATTTTTGTTTTAATTATAGCTTCTACCATAAATTACATAAATATAATAATGTTTGTGATTTTTATGCACTTCTGCATTATCCTTCACCAGCAATAATTTGCTCAAGATCTTCCTCCTTTGTTCATTTGTTCTTTCTAATCTGCCTTCCCTTCCTCTCTGCTCTCTATCACAACTGTTTTGCCATCTCAATTTTCTACTACAAGGACCTGGGATTGCTATCATTTGAGATTGTCTATTACAGTTTTATTGCAATATACAAGTATTTTTATTTATTTACTTTTATTTTTTATTTTATTTTTTTTTGGGCTACACCCATTTGATGCTCAGTGGTAACTCCTGGCTAAGAGCTCAGAAATTGTCCCTGGCTTGGGGGGACCATATGGGATGCCAGGGGATCGAACCACGGTCTTTCCTTGGCTAGTGCTTGCAAGGCACTACCTTACCTCTAGCGCCACCAAGGCAGCCCCATATACAAGTATTTTTAATGATAATATTATATAATCTATTTTGAGAGAGATACATTATTTTAAAAAAAGGGTCAAAAATAACTGATCTATGGTAGGAGAGGAGTCACAGTTAGGTCAGAGAATAGATATTTGGAAATGACCACTCTGTACAGGAATTGGGTGCTCAAAGAAAGTAAAGTGATATACAGAATAACCCCTTCAGTAATACTGTTGCAAATGACAGAGACTAAAAAAAAATATTAAAGGAAGACAGAGATTGGGTCAGAGTGGTAAATGAGTGGGAGGGCATTTGCCTTGCACACAGCTGACCCAGGACAGATGGATTTGATCCCCGGCATTCCATATGATCCTGTATCAAGGACAGATTTTTTTTTTATTTAAGTAGCATGATTAAAAACATGATTATAGTTGTGTTACAGTCACAAACAGAACATCCTTCTTCACCAGTGTAAC
Organism: Crocidura indochinensis; assembly: GCA_004027635.1. Classification (NCBI taxonomy): domain Eukaryota; kingdom Metazoa; phylum Chordata; class Mammalia; order Eulipotyphla; family Soricidae; genus Crocidura; species Crocidura indochinensis. The sequence continues at coordinate 12,669 of PVKC010019548.1, forward strand.
ATTTCCCCCTCCCAATACCCCCCTCCTCCCTTTCCATCCCCTGCCTGTATTCGATACAGGCATTCTACTACAATTATTTGTTTTTTAAGTTCAATAACTGTTTTTTTTCTTAAAGGATAAGTGTTAAAAAAATAGTAAAGGTGTGACAGTGACAATCGCCATTATTTGCATAGGTCCAGAAAAATATGGGAAAACGGGGAAAAATTCCTTGGCCTAATTTCAAGAAGGCCTCACCCCAGAAGTTTATTGGCATAAGACTGACTCTGGGCTCCAGGCAGGTCTGTCCAATCTGAGTCATTCATTCTCCGTGATCCCGGTGAAACTTTTTTACACTTTAGCTGTTGTTAGTATCAGGTTCCTATATTTAAAGATTCTGGATTCTATGCATTTCTTTCATCGAAGTCAGGCTAATGTGGAGCATCATCTAGTTTCAGCACACCAGTAGATGCAGAGCGATCTACCCTGCAAGCAGATTGTTGCTAAGACATCTGGGTGTTGAGAGCACTCTTTGGAGTAAGTCAAAGCCAGAGCAGTGGTAGATCTTCCCTAGTCGAGATTTGTGTCATGGTAATGTTATAGACAATTGTGGTGTTTCCATAGATGGTATCCATGATTCAGGGGTATATGGGCAATGGCCAGGACAAATTTCTGAATGCAGAGACAGGAATAATCCCTGAGTGCCACTGGGTGTGACCCCCCCCCCCAAAAAAAAAAAACAGGAAAAAAGTAAAGGAAAATAGAGCAAAGAAAATATCTGCCATGGAGATAAACAGTGGGGAAAACAGGAAGGAAACAATGGTGGTGAGAAATTACACAGTGAATGGATGTGTGTTAGACAATTTTTGTCTTGAACTCAAATATGAACAATTTTGTAATTATCTCAGTTTAATTCACTTAAAAACTTATTATTGGGGCCCGGGAGATAGCATGGAGGTAGGGCGTTTGCCTTTCATGCAAAAGGTCATCGGTTCGAATCCCGGTGCCCCATATGGTCCCCCGTGCCTGTCAGAAGCAATTTCTGAGCATGGAGCCAGGAGTAACCCCTGAGCACTGCTGGGTGTGATCAAAAAAAAAAACTTATTATTGAAAAAAGTTTCATTTAGCATAAGCAATTATTACAAAATTCTTTTCACCTTGTGAGTAGTTACAAAAGAATTACAAATTATTACAAAAGAATGACATTTTATTGAACATAGAACTATTACAAAGAATTACAAAAGAATTTTGTAATAATTTTTATACTTTATAGAGTTTCTTTATGATAAGATATCACTTTATGATAAATATCACTTTCAGATATCTGCACTATGCTAAATAAAAATATGTAAGTAGTTAATATATAATTCTAAATATACATATAATAAAAAGTCATAGAAAATTAAATAACTTTTTCATTAATTGCAAAAATGTATCAATAATAAAGTCTGATTGCTTAAAAATAGCTTTCTTAACAGTCTCTCTGTAAGTTTTGCTTGTATTTATTACTGTTACAAAAAAGAAAACCAAAATTATATTCTTTTGATATCAATCAAGTAAAGAGCTGAATACCATGCCTGCTTCTATAGTCATTTTTAGTGAGAAAAAGAATTTTAAATGTTAAAATAAAAGACCAGTTGTGAGAATGGTAAAACAACAGCAAAGGGGCTTGCAGCAGGTTCAGATATTGGCAAGAGTGACTACAACAATAAAGTGAATTGTGGCCCACTTTTTCCTGCAGATCTGTAGTCAATAATGTGTAAACATATGAAAATGCAAAATAATCTCTCACCCATATAAATTTCCCTGAAACTTCCCTGGTAGTGGAGTAGACTGACATTGACATAGGAAAGAACCACATTGATACCACAAGGAACCATAGTAAAAAGCACAAAAGCAAAACTCCTCAAGGCCTTGTGGATAAAGATTGAAATCCTGCAGATACAATCAGTACTAATCACCCATATAACCTCTCTTAAATAAGAGTAAGAGAAAAAATACTTAGGATGTTCAATGAATTCAAACAATGGAACAAACTGCCAATAAATTCCAGGAAACTCTCAGAGCGTAAATGAGAAAAAAGCAAACAGAAATGTTACAAGATAAAAACTTGCTAAGCAAAATGAACTATTCATTGGAAGCACTCATCAGCAGAGTAACACCTGCTGAGGACAAAATTAGTGAGTTCAAAGATGAGTACAAAAAAAAAAAAAAACCCTCCAGATAGCAACAAAAGATGGAAAGCAGCCTCAAAATAAATGAACAGAGATGGAAAATATCATCAAAATAAATGAACAGATAAAAATAGAACTTTGGAATAAATTGAACAGAAACAACATAGTATCATTTGGATCCCAAAGAGCCAGGAAGAAAACTCCTCTGAAGAATCAATAGTGAAAGTCATCATTGCTGTGAAATTCATAGAGCTGAAGAGTACATGCCAAAATCCTGGATGCCTGAAGAAAAATAGCTAAACAAGAAACAGTTAAGACACTCCAAGTCACATTCAGGTCACAATGATAAAAAACATAGAGATAGAATACTAAAAGTAACATAATGATAATGGGATATTATACATAAAGAAGCATACTTGAGATTTATAGAGATTTATGAAAAGCAAAATTCCAAGCCCAAAGGCAATGGTAAGATACAGTGAAAAATAAATGAATGTCTCCCCAATGATACTTCATTCAGCCAGACTAATTCAATTCTAAAAAATAATACACATGGATGCATGAATAACAATATTTCCAGAACTTTACAAAATCAAAATAAACTTTAAAGAAAAAACTAAAGAGGTCCTTTAAGAATAGACTACAGAAACGCAACACGTTTTTTGTTTTTGTTTTTTGTTTTTGGCCACACCGGTGGTTCTAAGGGGTTACTCCTGTCTATGCACTCAGAAATCGCTCCTGGCTCAAGGGATCATATAGGATGTGGGGGATCAAACTGAGGTCCATACTGGGTCAGCTGCATGCAAGGCAAACACCCTACCACTGTGCCATCACTCCAGTCTCAAAACCACAAAATTTCATTAGTAGGGTGGCACAAATTTCCAAAATCTCTCTCAATGTCAATGAACTAAACACACCAATTAAGAGACACTAAAAACAGTAAAATTTAACCCAACATTCTGCTGCCTGTAGGAAACATATTTATACTCAGAGCAAACACACAATGTCAAAGGTTGGAAGATGTCCTTTAAGCAACCAACTCCCTTAACAATTTGTGGAAGCAATATTTATAACAGATGACATAGATTCTATACATAAAAAGTTTAAAAGAGGGATCAGAAGAGCATTAGGGTGTTTGCCTTGTAGGCAGCCAGCCTGGGTTTAATTTCTGTCATCCTATATAGTTCCCCAAATCTGCCAGGACTGATTAATGAGTACATAGTAAGGAATAATCCCTGAGGACAGCCAGGTATGTCCTAAAATAGTTTAAATAGTTATAAGGCTTATAACTTATTACTTTTAATAATCAAATGATATGTATATCAAGAAGAAAACACAGTACTAAACATATATGTACCTAATGAGGGTCCAGAATTATTCTTATGAAAGTTAATAGATTTGAATATAGACATCAATAGTAATTCATTAATAATTGAAGAATTCAAAACTACTTTGTCACTTGTTGACATATCAACCTGATTAAATATCAACAAGGAAATATACTGGCATTGGTAAGTAATGCAAGAGAAAAGAGTTAGTATATATAAGTATACTTATAACTTATACATATATTACCTTTATAATATATATTAATTTTATCCTTAAATAGTCAAATACACATTCTTCTCAGTGTACATAAAATATTCTTGAAGATAGACCACATGTGGAATCACAAAATTTGCATTTTGAAAATATAGTGCTGGATATACTTGTCATAGCAATTAGGCAAATAGAAATATCTATGTACAAAAAGGTCATCATGGTACAAAGGGAAGTACTCAATCTCTCACTATTTGTGGATAATTCTATATGTGTAAACCCTTAATACTTCAAAAACAATCTTTCAGAAGCAATCCAGACTAAATAATTAAGAAGATAATAACATAGCTGTCTTAGTTCTGGAGTGAGGTCTTCTTGTAATCAGGCCAAGGATTTTTTTCCGTTTTTCCCATATATTTCTGCACCTCTGCAAACAATGGCAATTGTCACTGTCACACCTTTACTATATTTTTGTACTCTTATCCTTTAAAAGAAAACACTTTACTGAACTCAAAAACAAATAACTGTAGTAGAATGCCTGTCTCAAATTCAGGCAGGAGATGGGAAGGGAGAATGCTACACTGGTGAAGGGGAGTGTTCTGTTTGTGACTGTAACCAACCCAACTATGATCATGCTACTTAAATAAAAATATATTAAAAAAAGAAATAAATATATAAAATGAAAAAATAACAATCTCATTCACAATTGTGCATCAAAAACTCATGTACCTCTGAATCAAACTAACTAAAGATGTGAAAGAGCTATATGAAGAAATATACAAAACATTATTTCAAGAAATAATATATGTGGAAATAGAAACCCATTCCCTGCTCATGATTTGTAGGAATAAAAATTATTAAAGTTAAAATGGCAATACTCCCCAAAGCAATGTTCTGATTTTTTTAAATATTAACTTTAGTTCATTATTTAATTGAGGGGGGCCATACTTAGCATGTTCATGGAATAACTTCTAGCTCTGTGCTCATGAATGAGCATCAATGCACAGATTTAATTCAATGCCTAAAAGCATGTCCATGTCATTTTTAAAAGAAGTTGTTCCAACACTCTTGAAATTCATATGAAAAATAAATATTCACAAAGAACTAAAGAAATACTTTGGTAAAGAAGATGGAAAACATCACTATCTTCCACTTTAAACCATACTATAAAGCAGTAGTCATTAAAACAGCTATGTACTGGAATAAAGAAAGATGCTTAGATCAATAGAATAGGCTTGAATATCTTGAGACTGACCTTCAGATTTATGATCAATTAATCTTTGATAAATGGACAAAAAATATGTAGTGGAACAAGAAAAGCCTCTTTAACACATGGTGTTGGGAAAATTGGCCAGCAATGTGTAGAAAGTGAACTTGGATTTCTCTTAAATGCCAAGTACAAAAGTCAAATAAATATTAATTAAATACCTGAATATCAGAGCTAAAATCTTAAATATATAGAGTATAATGCCTTATAATATAGAGTAAAATGTAATGCAATGTAATATAGAGTATAATGTAGAATAGTATAGAATATAATATAATTCATGATATTGAAGCTAGTCACCTACAAAGATGAAACACCACTGACCAAGCAAGTGAAAGAAAAGATAAACATATGGGAGTACATGAAGCTGAAGATCCGTCTGCCCCTCAAATAAAATGGTGAGTAGGATACAAAGACTTCCTACAGAATGGGAAAAACTATTCACCCTGTACTCATCTGATAAGGATTAATAGCTAAGATTTACAAGACATTGGTAGAACTCAGCAAGAAAAAAACAAATCTAACACTATCCAAAATAGTGGAAATCAACAGACATTTCCTTAAAGAAGAAGTAAAAAATGGTCAAAAGGCACAAGAAAAATTCTATATGTTATTAATCATCAGAGAGATGCATATAGAAACAACAGTGAGATATTATCTCAAATCACAGAGACTGGCACACTTCACAAAGAACAAGATCAACCAGTGTTAGTGCAATGTGGCAGAAAGGATCTCTCAAATGTAAATTTGTCCAGTCTTTTTTTTGGAAAAATAAAAATTCCATAAAGTCAGGCACAGGGGAGCTAATGAGGACAGGAACAAATTAGTGGCAAGAAATGTGCACTGGCATGTTAATTTTTTTATTATTCTATTTTATATTTTATTTTATTTTTTTGTTTTGGGGCCACACCCGGTGACATTCAGGGGTTATTCCTGGATATGCGCTCAGAAGTTGCTCCTGGCTTGGAGGACCATATGGGTAGCAGGGTTAGCGTGCGCAAGGCCCCTAGCATATTATTTTAATAGAGAGTGACAATCAACGTGTGTTGGGAGGGGGATGATGAGACATTTCTCAGCTTGGCCCAGGTACTGCAGCCCCTAGGAACTATTGAGTTTGAAGGTTGCAGGGTGATGATGCAGAAATTCATAAAGCAGTCTGATGAAGTTCCAGTAGTCATCCAGCTTTATTTTATGGTCCTAACCATTGTATACATTTCCTCACATGGCTTTTATGATAAGACTTTTCCAAGCAGCCACTTCTTTGCTCCTCCTCTGGCTCTCTCTGCCTCTGTCTCCTTTTCTTTTTTTCTTTTTTTTAATAATATTTTTTATTTAAACACCTTGTTTACAAACATGATTGTGGTTGAGTTTCAATCATATAAGAGGACACCCCCCATCACCAGTGCAACATTCCCACCACCAATGTCCCAAAT
>PVKC010019549.1:0-19042 GCA_004027635.1 Crocidura indochinensis
AACTTTGACAACCCCACCCCCCACCCCAACACCACCACACAAGTTTCCCCAAATCTAGAGGCAGAGGGTGAGAAGCTTTCATCAGGGCAACTCGAGGGAAATCCCTGACTTGACAAATTGGCCAGGCTGTACCCCAGTCCTGCCCCCTGGCTTGGGCCCCTCCCCAGGCCCCTAGCCTGGCCCAACCCCCATTCCCCATGCACATAAAAGGGTCGAATTCTCGTGGCTGCTCCATAAATTTTATTCCGTAAATATTAGTTTTCCCTGTGTTTAATAAAGCCATGGCCCACCTCCCCGCCTACCCGCCTGCTCCCCGGGGCCGGGGCTGGGGCCAGGGCTGGCTGGTGGGAGAAGGGACTCTTTCAATTGCTTTGGAGTATTTTTAGAAAAAAAAATAATATAAGGTGGTTTTACCCGAGCCAGCCTGCAAACCAGGAGTCGAGACCTCGAGGAAGTGCCTGCAGGAACTGGGCTTAAAAAGTAGAGAAATAGCGCCACCTAGGCTGCAAGGCCGACCTGGCCTGGACAGGCCAGCCCCCTCCCCCATGGTACGTCTGCCAGGCCGACTCAGTAGCCGCCGGACAACAGACAAGGGGCATCACCTCCTCAGGGCTGTCCCAGCCGCTTGGGAAGACAGAGCCCAGGCTGAGTCCCGGAAAATCCCACCAGGATCCTTCTCTCCCTCCACTGCCAATGTCCCAGATCAAGGAGGGGGTAAGCAAGGTGACTGCTCCAGGCTGTCTTTCCACTGAGCCTGAGGTTCCTTACAAGGGAGTGAGTGGGTGGTACCCCACCACAAGAGAAGGCCCTGGGAAGAAGCCACGGACAGACTGAGTGTCTTGCCAAGGTCTGATGTAGCACCTGGGTGCTACATACCCAACCCTGCTGCTGGTTTTCTTTGTTGTGAGGTCCATCAGCAAAGCTCAGGAGACTGAGGATGTTTGGCCAATCAGGCTCTAAAATACAGCATTGCTCAGAGGCCACCAGCATTACTCTTAGTGGTGCTTTTGAGGGGCCATATGGGTCTCAGGGGTTGAATTCCAGTCCTTATACATGGTAGGCATACTGTCCAGCTCCCTGGGTTCTGTCCCCAGCTCCAGCTCTGTTAGCCCTGTTAACCTGCTCAGGTGTCTCCAGAGGTTCCTCTCTTTCCATTCCTATTTCTTTCACCCTCCTAGTGTCCATAGTCTTTCCCACCTCTTTGCCCAGTGGTTTTGACATGTCATGCATCTCCTGTTTATAGAGTAGGTAGATTTACTCCAAAGAGTTCTGGAGTACTGGAGCTCCTAACGTCCCCAAGATGCTGCTTATACCTCTGGTCTTATAGCCTCTGGTCTGCTTATACCTCACTATGCTCTGTACTATGAATACAGTCCTGCCTCTTAGACGTTTCCTCCATGCTTGTATTAGATCACCCGCCCTCAGAAACAGGGTCCTTTTTAATCCTTTCACGGAGAGTACCCTAGTGGGATCATGGTAGCCAGTGGGTGTGACTTGAGGTTCCCTGGGTGTGGGACACGCAATGGGACATGCGTTTTTTCCACCTCAAACCTGAAGTCTTTCCTATCTGCTAATTCCCCAAAGAGGAGGCTATTCTGAAGGAGCAAGCAGCTCTGAGAAAGACTTGACAGATTCAGAGCAGCAGAGCTTTGATTCCTAGGCCCTGATCCCAGCACCAGGAGCCTCAATATTCAGAATTGTAGAGAATCTGACCAGAAAAAGTTGAGGGATGTACAGGAGAGAAGACTGTACTGCCTTCTGGGAATTGTTTGCAAGTCACAGCATTTTTGCCCAAGGCTCCTCTTTGCTCTGTTTCTCTCAGGTTCCTTGGACAGGACCTCAGAGAATCTCACCTTGAGTAAAATCAGCAGATGGGAGAGAGTTTGAGGTTGCTTTTCCACAGACAGGACCAATTGGCTTTGAGTGTTTTATTCCAGAACCTGCCATGAAGTATTTGCAGCTTTGTGCTGGTCCATTAGAGTTTGTAATTCCTGGTGGGGGTTTAGGTCATTACCTTGGTACCCAGAGATGCTTAGGCAATACACTGCAAGCTAGCCAAGCCTTGGTGAGACTCTTCTAAGCAGACAGACTGACCCATACTCCATTTTCTTTTCCTCTCCTGGAGTCAATCTATGGTGCTTCCCTCACCCTGAGCACCCCTCAAACCAAATTGCCTGGGATCCTGAGGACCTCTACAGCCTTGGGGAACCCGGAAGCAGTCCTGGAAGGACTCCAGGAACTGGGGAGCACTCAGCCTTTGAGTCACCCAGGAAGACTGGGCCTGTGTTGGCTGTCCTACCGGGCCCCAGGCCAGGAGTTACAGGAGCGTGTAGTACCTACCGCTCTCTTCCTTCCGCCTCTCACATTGGGGCCAAAACCTGTAGTTAGTGAGAATGGGGAAGTGAGATTGGGGGGCTGCTGGGAGCCCCTGAAGAAATCTGGGTGTTGTATTTACTTTTGCACATTGGCAGCTGGAAGGGGAAGCCCGACGCAGCCCAGTATTGTTGTCCAACACAGTTAATCAGACCCTATGATCCTACTGTGGAAATATTGGGCCTCACTCAAAACAATAGAGACCAAGAATATTGTGGTTAAATTTCAACCAGCTGCCTCCCTGGCCTGTTTGCCTAACCCCTACCCCCCTCTCCCGGGCCAGAGTCCTCCTTGCTTTATGGACCCCTGATAGGATCGACAGGCAGTCAGGAATGGATGACAGGAGCCAGGAGGAGGGTAATCCTCCGGAATGGCATGCTCTCTTGCTTCTCCAGGCCACCCCAAGCCCGCCAAGGTGATCAGGGGGGCAGAAGGCAGAGCTGGTGAGCTGGTGGGCATTGGGCCCTAGGCACTGGATCTCTGTCCAGGGCTCGAGAGCTGTACTTCCCCAAATCCTGGCAGGGGGCAGTGGAGAATGAGCCCCTTTCCAAGGCTGAGAAAGGTGCTGCCCAGCAAGAAGGAAAGAGCTTCCTTTCGTTTATTATAGCTGTCTGGTCCTGGCAAGGCGCCAAACAATACCAGTTGGTCCGATGTCACCCATAGGAGGAACAGGAAGAGACAGGTTGGGGGCAGGTGAGTTGGTCATAAAGATTTCTGTTTCATTGGTAACCCGATAGGACAGTCCCATAAATAATAATCCTCTGGTGATGTATGAAGGTGAGCCTGATAGCCCAACACGGTGTGGCCAGCTGACTGCTCTCTTGAACACGAGCACTCATTCCTTCAGAGGAAACATGGCCAAATGATTTACAGAACAAGAAGAGCAGGACGCAGGCAAAGAGAAACTGTGTGGCAGCATTTGGAAGCAAGGAAAGGTGCCGTGAGGGCCAGGCACTTGGCTCTAAGGGATTGGAATGTGTGCTTGGCAGGCAAGGTAGAATCCCAAGCACCACATGGTTGCCTAAGCACCACTGGAAGCATCCCCAGAGCTGAGGACCACCAGGTATGGCCCCCAAATTAAAAAAGAAAAAGAGAAAGGATGTCATGTGTCTGGAGCAAGTTCAAAGGAGAAAATAAATAAACAAAGTGATATACAGTGAGCAAAAGGCAGGGGACCAGCCTCTTGGAGTGGCTGACTCAGATCTGTCCTGGCTCTCACGTGCCCACGAGGCACAGGGTGGGCACCAATGGCAGCCACGCAGCTTGTGGAGGTGTCGCCAGGCAGTGAGGTGAAGGAGAGGGAGGCCCCAGCACCAGCCCCATTGGACTATTGAACGGTCAAAGTGTAGATGCATTTTTAGGATTTGAAGAACGAAAATAGCAAAACGGTGCCAAGCGAAACTCTATTGACTTAATCTGTTCCTATAGGACGGGGAGGGAACAAGAGCATAGGACACTTGATTTTTCTCACGTAGCATACAATGTAATGGTTCAAGGCTGGCTGGGGTGGCTCTCATGGGCCATTCATCAAAGGCAGTTTCAAGCAAGGTGGCTTGGTGAGAGTTGAGCTTCCCACCAAATGGCACCTGGAAAGCAGTCCTGGGGAGGGAGACGCTGAAAAAAAGATGTTTGCTTCTGGGTGGGAATCTCAAATATACCTACTCAATCATCACAGCTTGGAACTGAAGTGGACAGAGAACACAGCAAAGGAAACTCCAGCTGATGAACAGGCATTTCAAGCAGAAGCCTTGAACTGGGGTAACTGGTGGGATAACTGGTGGGGAGAGTCTGGCATGGAGGAAGAGCCTCAGTGGAGGTTCTAAGGCTTCCACTTTTTAGGGGTCCTTCAGATTTTTGTGTGTTTTTTTTGGGGGGAGGTCACACCCGGCAGTGCTCAGGGGTTACTCTTGGCTCCATGCTCAGAAATTGCTCCTGGCAGGCACAGGGCACCATATGGGGCACCGGGATTCAAACCGATGACCTTTTTGCATGAAAGGCAAACGCCTTACTTCCATGCTATCTCCCAGGCCCCAGTCCTTCAGATTTTTAAACACAATGCCAGTTACTGTTCCTCAGACTACTGGAAAGCTGAACTATATAGGTTTTTAAAAAACTGAACAAATTTCTATGCACACTGCACATATCTTATTTTGAAGTAAAAGAACAAAATGGGAACAAATACAATATTTAAAATGAAGAAGGCCAGCGGGTAGGTAGGGCATTTGATTTGCACGCGGCTGACCCAGGTTCAATTCCCACAATCCTATAAGGTCCCCTGAGACTGCCAGGAGTGATTTCTGAGTGCACAGCCAGGAATAACCCCTGAACACCACAGGATATGATCTAAAAACCAAAACTAAATAAAATACAATGAAATGAAAAACAAGTAAAGTTAAACGAAAAACAAGTAAAATGAAAAACAAGTTAAAAAGTTAGACCACGGGAGCCGGGAGGTGGCGCAGGCCTGCTGCCTTGCCTGTGCTAGCCTAGGACGGACCACGGTTCGATCCCCTGGTTCCCATATGGTCCCCCGTGTCTGCCAGGAGCGACTTCTGAGCACATAGCCAGGAGTAACCCCTGAGTGTCACTGGGTGTGGCCCAAAAACAAAACAAACAACAACAACAAAAAAGTTAAACCATAAACTTACCAGTATTTCAATGGGAACTAAGGGTCTGCTTTTGATGGGTCATAGTTTGAGGACCCCTGCTGAGAGGAGGAGTTGAGAGACAGAGAGAGGGAGGGGAGTAAGAGAGTGCGTGCATATCCCACACATGCACACTACAGGCCCAGGACAAGTCAGCTACTTAGCAGGACAGGAAGCAGTAGCAAAATTAAATGTGCTTGACAGGCCACATGTGGCCCATAGGGCATAGTTTGAGGACCCCTGCTCTAAGGAATGGGAGACTATAGTCCTGAACAAGACTTGAGGGTGTCAAAAGCTAAGTTGCTTATGGTGCACAGAGACTGTAGCTGCAAAAATGGGAAAAGCCTATTAGGAAAATTTCAGATTACTACAAAATAATGGCACTACTTAGAAATTATATTGAGAATGAACTAGGGAAACCCATATTCACCTAGAAACAGGAGAAAATTAAGCCTGCATTTTTTTCACACTGTATCTGTACAGTTAAGAAGCACCCCTTACTAGCATCCCCACATCAGGGATTTGACTATTTTTCCTTCAATGACAATGAGGGACACTTCTATTCTCAAGAAGCCAAGAATCTATGGATATTTAGGGGCCATAGTGGTTGTGCAAGTGGTCGGGTGTTTGCCTTGCACCACTAACCTAGGATGGACCGAGGTTTGACCCCCCAGCATCCCATATGGTTCCCCAAGCAGGAGTGATTTCTGAGTGCATAGCCAGGAGTAACCCCTGAGCGCCACTGAGTGTGGCCTAAAAACCAAAAGAAAAAAAAAGAACTTAAGGTTATTAAATTTCCCCTCCTCTCCTCCCCTGTCAAGTTTTCAAGGACATGTAATAGAAAGTGAGAACTGAAGCTCCGTATCTCTTTTTCAAACACTAAAAAGAATGCTATATGTTGAGCTGCAGAAATAGTTAAAAGGGTTAAGGCATTTTCCTTTCATGCAGCTAACCTGGATTTGATCCCCTTGACACCACATAGGGGCCCTACAAGCACTGCCAGGAGTGAACCCCAAGCACAGAACCGGAGTAAGCCCAAAAGCAGCAAATAGAAAAAGAAATTCTGTGTGTAAATAATAATCTATGTACAAATACTGTCCGTTACCAGCTTTCATTCTTGAAATTCTGTGGACATATTCACAAGGCACCATTTTCTTCTCTTTCAAGGATAGACCGTCCCCAACCTGTGCTTCATAATACATAGCTGAAACTCCCTCCTAACAACATATCAAACAGCCAACCTTCCATCCCACCCCACCCTCACGCACCCCCACTTATCTGGGCTCTCTTGCCTGTTTTCAACAAATCAAACGTTTGGAAGTTTGGTTCTGGACATCACTTACTATTGTTGAACACTTCCAGCCTTGACTTGCCACTTCATCTGAGGAGCAAGGTAGGGATTCCACTGGCCCCTTCTTTTCTGTAATGCTGAGAATGGAACCCACATCTCTTGCATGTAAAGCATGTGCTGTGCCACAGGGTCTCATCTGAGCAGTCACCTCCTGACATATCCCCTATCCTATGGGGATGGCTGTGTAGGAGTCCTCAACCCTATCTTATACAGTGTCCTACTTGTCCTTTCCTTGCCCACACTGCACAGTCTCCTTCTTTGTTCCTTTTCAGTTCTCCCTCCCCCACTAGAATAAAGATTCAGAAGAAAAAAAATTTAGGGTTTTTCTTTTTATTTTTGAGTCACATCCAGCAGTGCTCAGGGTTTACTCCTGGCTCTGGACTCAGAAATCACTCTTGGTGGGTCTTGAGGATCATGTATGGTTCCAGGAATCAAGCCTGGGTTGGCCACATGCAAGCCAAGCACTTTAGCTACTGTACCTCAGACCAGGATCTTTGGGGGATGGGGGAGCTGTTAGCCTCCATTGTCTTATACAAGCATTTAGGACATTTTCTGGCATACAGTAGGTGCTGAGAAATATTTGTGAGGGAATACATGAAGATATTTTATCTCCTCTTTTACACACATTCTCTCTCTCTCACTCTCTCTCTCTTACACAAACACACACACACACACACTCACTCACTCACACTCCAATCATCTTTTCAAGTGGTTTTAGACATAAATGTCTGTAATTATGTCTGGAGGACAAATGTCATTGAGTGGGGGTGGGGTTCAGAGCAATTTTGTTGGCTATGACCATCACGGAATGAATTTGTCATTTTACAGAAATGAAGAATCCAAGTTATTTAAAAGCAAGTGACTGTGCCTTCTTGTTTGCTTTGGCCATAGACCCAGGCTTCCTGCGGGTGCTATCTTTCCAACTGGCAAGAGAGTCTGGATGGACCAGTACAAGCCCAGAACACTGTCAACCTGCCAGGGCCATGGCTGGAGTAAAAAGTTGACCCTCTCCATCTCTACCCAATTTGCATTTCTTAAAGTACTTTTGCTTTGGGGGCCACATCCAGTAGTGCTAAAGGGTTACTTCTGGCTCTGAGCTCAGGGGTCACTTAGGAAGCCAATGTGGTGCTGGGGATTGAACCAAAGTCAGCGCCATGCAAGAAAAATGCCTTAACTCCTTTGCTATATCTCTGGCCCATCTCAAACAAATAGTTCCTTCCCAATAGAGATATGGGTCAAAAGAAAGGCCATAGGAAGCATGTTTAAATCTATATGCAGACGGCATAGATAAGTATCTTTCTAGCTGCGAATGTCTCTAAGAATTTTCCATAATCTTTACTTTGACTTGAGAGAAATCACTGTCTTTTTTTTTTTTTATTTTTTTTTATTTTTAGCAACTGCTGCCATTTCCTACCTTTTCCAAGTCATCAGAGCTTGCATCTCTCTGTAGTGTCTTGTGATAAGCTTATTGTTTGGGCAAAGGTAACTGACAGTGCCATTTCTAATCGATAGCTTGCTTTCAAAGCTGGGTGTTTGGTGTTTTGAGTGGCTCTAATTGGATCTCTCGATTTATTCTGGGCTAATCTGAGACTTGCAAGTCAGCCTATCTCCATATCCCTGCAAGGGCTGATGCTGATGGAGCTGTGAAACAATTCCCCAAATTCCTCCAGACAAGTTAGAGGGATCCCACCCAGCAGGGAAAGTGGAGAGTCAAATAGACGGTCCTGAAAGTTCTCGAAGGTAGATACAGAAGATGAGCAGAGCCCATCTGCCCTGTACACTTGCTCAGAAATCAGGGTAACTGTGGAGGACCTGGGTCCTGAATACCAGCTCTAACTCCTACCTCATTTGCAAAGTGAAGCAAGGGTGCCTGCCCACTTTTTGATGAAGGGTAGCTGAATTATGAGGCTTCTTCCCTTTGACTGACACATATGACTGAGCCCTTTCTCAGATACAATTGCATTTTCTTTGCTTATGCCATTCTCTTCCCTCTTTCAAAAGGAATTTTCAGGTCTGCTCTCCAGCTAATTGCTTCCTAATTCCACATACTTCTAGACAAGTTCATCTTATGTACTAAGGTATCTAGTTCCTAATGTGTTCCTCTGTGCTCAGTAATATATGGCATGATGACTTTGAAACTACTTTTATGTAATGACACTTTTTGGTGGGAGTTACACACAGTGGAATGGTTTGATGCTGAGGGACTATGTGGTGACAGAGATCAAACTTGGTATTCCCATGTGCAAAGCATACCCAACGGTCCTTTGAGCTCTCTCCCCATCCCTGGATGATGACTTTTTTTGGTCACACACGGTGACACTCAGGGGTTACTCCTGACTCTGCACTCGGAATCACTCTTGGTGTGCTCAGGGAACCATATGGGATGCCATGATTGAACCCAGGTTGGCCCTTGCAAGGCAAGTGTACTATTGCTGTGGCCTCTCTTGTGTTTTTTTAGGGGCAAGGGAAAGGTGTCACACCCAGTCATACCCAGAGCTTCCTTTTTCTGGTTCTGTGCTCAATAACGATTCGGGGAATCATATAAGGTGTCAGGGATCAAACCTAGGTCAACAGCATGCAAGGCAAGTGCCTTATCCCATCTTATCTCTCTAACCATTGGTGTCTTATAGAATATCAAACCAAGTCAAATGCTCTCTAATATAAAGGAGGGCCTCCTACTACCCACTATTGTCTTGGAGTGCACACATATCTGAACCCCTCAACAATAGATAAGGATCAGAGAGCTGCTTCTACAGCTAGTGAGCCCCACAGAGGAGAAAAACAAATTACACCTAATATCTGTTCTTTCTGACTTCAATCCTCAACAGTCTTATGAAAGGTGGTGCTTGTTACTTTGTAGACAAAAAACGAAAATCCAGAGAATTCAAAGGTCTTGCCCACACAGGTGGACATTACAGATGCCACACTCAGCCACAAATTGGCCAGCTCCAAGCCTAGTGCTCTTTCTCCTGAACCATGTAGCTGTGTGCAATCACAGGTGGGAGTGGGATTAATTGTATTCCTGCAGTTTGTCTGGTTTTTGCTCAGCACCCATGGATTTAGAATAGGATTGGTCTAGTTAAGTGGCAAGATTAGGAGGGGGAAAAAAAAGACCAGCTGGTTTTCAGTGTATGGACCTACATAGATGTGTATGTATGTATATGTACATATATTTACCTACATGCGCATGTATGCATATGTATGTATCTTGACATTAAGGGCTAAGTGAGAATGATTCCTTAAAAAGTTATTAAATAGGGAACTGGAGAGACAGCACAGTGGGTAGGGAGCTTGCCTTGTATAGGGTCAACCCAGATTAAACTCAATCATGCCATATGCTCCCCTAAGCACACCAGGAGTGATTCCTGAGTGCGGAACCAGGAGTAAGCTCTGAGTATCGCCCAAAAATAAAAACAAAAATACAAAACAATATGCACATCTACTAAATAGCTGCTGTGTTGTCTTCTCCTTCCCATTGTTGCTCCCACTTTCTCTTTTCTCTTTTTGTGGTTTTTTTTTGGAGGGGGGGGAGTATACCTGGCTGTGCTCAGGGGTTACTGTTGACTCTGTGCTTACAAATACTTCTAGTGGGTTCAGGGGACCATATGGGATACTGAGGTCATGCAAGACAGATGCCTTTCCTGCTGTGCTATCACTCCAGCCCCACCACTTGTTCTTTTATAGAAACAAGATGACTCCATTTATCCAAGGAAGATTTGCCATTGTTCTCTTTGAAGCAGAGGTGATTGGGGTAGGGTGAGGGAGAGAACTATTGCAAGGCTCTTATAGTGAAAGGAGGGAGATTTTCTCCTAAAATGAGATTGTTAGGGCACTCAATCAGACTCATCCTGGCCACTCAGATCCCAGGCCCAAAACCTCAATCTTATATGAAATAAGACTGGCAGGGACTTGAAATTCCAAGTTGTGTTGGATAGGGCTGATCCAAATTACCTGCACCTCCCTCCCAAGCACCTAACACACAGGCAGCCAAGGCATCTAGGGCTTCATTTGGGTTCTATATGTCACCACGGGTATTAGAGATAGAGAGATAGTATAGGGGTCAAGGTGTTTGCCTTGCATCCTGCTAATCCTGATTTGAATCCCCAGCACCAAATATGGTGCCCTGAACACCAAACTTTGAGGTCTGAGAGATGGAACAGCAGATAAGACACTTACCTTGCATGCAGATGACCTGGATTCAATCCCCAGCATCCCATATGATCCTCCAAGCCTGCCAGGGGTGATCTCTGAGAAAGAAGTAACCAGGAATGCAGCCAGAAGTAAACCCTGAGCACTGTAAGACTTAACCCCAAAACAAAATAAACCAGGGCTAGAGTAATAGTACAGTTAGTAGGGTATTTGTCTTGTATTCTGCCATCCAAGGTTGGATCCCTGGCACATCATATGGTCCTCCAAACCCCCTCAAAAGTGATTTTTGAGCATAGCACAAAGAGTAGCCCCTAAGTATCACTGGGTATGATCCCCCCAACAAAAAACTAAAATGTTGATATAAATGTGATTTTAAGAAAATTTTGGGTTTATTTGGGTTTGGGGAGTCATATTTTGTGGTACTCAGGGGCTCCTCCTGGCTGTATATAGGGAGTATGCAGTACCAGGGATCAAACCTGGGTCTCATATGCAAAGCAACTTCTCAACTCATTGCTCTATCTTTCTAACACCCCAAAACCACATCTTGAGACACCATCATGTTATAAGAAATAGTATAGTTTGGGGCCGGCAAGGTGGTGCTAGAGGTAAGGTGTCTGCCTTGCAAGTGCTAGTAGCCAAGGAAGAACCGCGGTTCGATCCCCCCGGGTCCCATATGGTCCCCCCAAGCCAGGGGCAATTTCTGAGTGTTTAGTCAGGAGTAACTCCTGAGTATCAAACGGGTGTGGCCGAAACCCCCCCCCCAAAAAAAAAGAAAAGAAAGAAATAGTATAGTTTACAAGTAAAAATAGAAGTTCTGGGGCCAGAGAGATAGTATAGTAGGCAGGGTGCTTGCCTTGCACGTGGATGACCTGGTTTGATCCCCAGTGCCCTATATGGTCCCTGCTGGCCTCCATCAGGAGTGTTGACTGAATTCAGAGCCAGTAGTAAGCCCTGAGCATTGCTGAGTATGTCTAGATAGAGAGAGAGATAAAGAGAGAGAGGAAGAGAGAGAGGGGAAAAGAGAGAGGAAGAGAGAGAGGAAGAGAGGAAAGTGGTTTGAGGGGTGAACGGAAAACTGTGGTCAATGGTGGGAGGAAGGTCACACTAGCGGTGGGATTGGTTTTTTTGTTTGTTTGTTTGTTTGGTTGGTTGGTTTGTTTTTGTTTTTGTTTTTGGGTCACACACGGCAGTGCTCAGGGGTTACTCCTGGCTCCATGCTCAGAAATTTCTCCTGGCAGGCACGGGGGACCATATGGGGCACCGGGATTCGAACCGATGACCTTTTTCATGAAAGGCAAACGCCTTACCTCCATGCTATCTCCCGGGCCCCATGGGATTGGTGTTGAAGCACTGAATGCCTGAAATAACTATGTTGTGAACATCTTCATACACCACAGTATTTAAATAAAGTTTTTTTTTAAATGATTGGTTTCTTTTTCTTTCTCACTTAGCTATTCCTGAAAGTACTCGGAAGCTTCTCCTAGTTCTAGCTCTATGCTCAGGGGTGTCTTCTGCTGGTTCTCAGGGAACCAACTCATAGGGTGCTGAAAACCTAACTTGGGCCTCCTGCAGTGCAAAGCACATCTCAACCCTTTGAGCCATCTCTCTGGCCCTTGGTTCAGACCTTTACTGTAGTTCTACTGGAGAGTGATTTTGCTTCTGGGGGTTTGAACTTATTGCTTTGTGGAAGAATAATTGCCAGACAGGAAGACTTATTGTGAAGGCTGTATGAAGTGCTTAAAGCACTTTGAGGAAGTGAAGACTTAGGACACTTGACTCCACACGTTTCTTCCAGCACTCACCCTGACTGCTTAGGCTCCCTGAGTGAAGGAAGGTCTGTCTACACCTAGCGGAGCATGATCCCATCAGGTGATCACACTGTGCAGGAAAGCGCCTGGATCACTCATTATTGATTATTGATCAATTATTGAATATTGATCAATCCCTGAGAAGTGGGTTAAACAGGATAAAAATTGATATTAAAGAGCTGGGGCCCTGGAGATAGCATGGAGGTAAACAGCAAAGAAACAAGGAGAAATAAGATCAAATAGATCAGTGGTTATGAATAAGAGCCTCTGAAACAAAGTTTGAGAAACTGTCTTTTGCTTGGAGAAAAGATTGATGGTGAATTTGATGGCTCTTCAAGACCAGGTCTACAGAGAAAAGGTTTCATAGCACATGCCAAAAATGAAAAGAGGGAATTTTTTGAATTTTCCCAAAAGAGAGAGAAAGGAAGATTGAATATTTTGGGGGTTGGATCATGGTTTAGGGACAATTTCACTGGTATTCAGGAATTATTTCTGGCTCTGTGATAAGAAATCAATCATTGCTAGCGGTGCTTGGGGGACTCTACGTGCTGCTGGGGATTGAACCAGTGTTGACTATATGTAAGGCAAACACTTGAACCCCTGTATGATCTCTCCAGACTAGAAAGATTAGGTTTTTGTTTGTTTGTTTGTTTTGAGGGGACATACCCAGTGAGGGGTTATTTCTGGCTCAGAAATTACTCCTGATGGTGCTCTGGGGACCACGTGGAATTCCAGGAATCAAATGTAGGTTTGCTGCGTGCAAGCTCTCTACTGATTGTCCTATCTCTCCAATCCCCAAAAAGACTAGATTTAAGGCAAAACTTCTATAGCAAATATTATGAGGTGGGCCCGGGAGATAGCATGGAGGTAAGGTGTTTGCCTTTCATGCAAAAGGGCATCGGTTCGAATCCCGGTGCCCCATATGGTCCCCCGTGCCTGCCAAGAGCAATTTCTGAGCATGGAGCCAGGAGTAACCCCTGAGCACTGCCGGGTGTGACTCAAAAACCAAAAAACAAAAAAAAATATTATGAGGTATATTTTTTAAAGTATGGAGTATATTCCACAGGTGACCAGGAAAAATCAATGGGATTGGGATATTCTAAGAAATCCAAAAGACCCCATTTTTCTGACTTAGAAGAAGAACTGGCTGGATGTCTGCACTCAGAAATCTGAGCAGAAGACAGAATGGAGAGGAATGTTGCAGGAGTATATCCGGAACCCCAGAAAACAGAAAAGTTAGTAGAACTCTTTTAATCAAAAGCAACAACTATTAGAGACATGGGCAGTGGAGTGAAGATGTGGCATTGGGGGCGTGCAAGGATTGGGGAGGTGCAAGGAAGACAACTGGGACAAAGAAGGGAAGAAGACAAGGCTGCCATTCTACTAGCACCCCACCTTAGTGCCCCCCAAGCCTCAGTTTACTTTTCTGCAATATAAAGTGCTTGAATGAAACATCTTTTTCAACTCCCTTTCACTAATGAATCCGTGTCCATAGGGCTACTCCAATGGATAATGCAACTACTGCTGTGGACACTTAGCTTTGCACCAGGCTATACTGGTGGGTGAGTGACACAGCAGGGAGAGGTGAGGAAATAATGCATCACCAGGGTCAGGCAGAGAAGGGAGCCAATTGCTTCTCTCAACTTCAAAATTTTTATTTGTAAAATGTAAATAATAATTGATCTAGTTCAATGCACGCAGAATTCTTTGTATGATCCTATCTAATAGCTTCCAGATATCAGACACAGAAATAGCAATAAAACAATGGCTATTGTGTCCATATTCCTGGATGGAACATGGGTAAGTCTTTTCACTTCTCACCTTTCATTTTTCACGCCCTAAAATCTTGTCCATTGTACTGCCACCAAGGGAGATTTGCTGTGGTCATGTTTTGAACACACTTACCCTTTCGTGGGTTCAATAGAATGAATTTGGATTCATTTGGCATTCCTGGGTGACATTTCAATAAATACACCCCCCCCACGTTCAGCTCTCTACATCTCTGCATTTTTTCAATGTGTAAAGTGGAACAGAGTAATTAGCATATCCTTATATCAGTGACTTTGAACATAGGTGTGGTGTGCGTGTGTGTTTGTGTGTGCTTATTTATTTATTGACGGGGTCACTTCCAGAGATGCCCAGGGCTTTCTCCTGGTTCTGCATTCGGGGATCGCTCCCGGAGGACCACATGGTAAGATCGAACACCCTACTCACTGTGCTATCTTCCTGGCCTCCTATTGATGATCATTCTCTCGATGCCAGTCCCTATTGATGCCAATCCCTGTGACAGGGATTTGGCCATCCTTTCCTCTGGACTCAGTGGGGGCTCCTCAGATGATTTTTGATGACCCCATTTGGACTATCCCTTGGTTTCTCTCTTCCCATCGTCATCTAGCTCCTCGTTTCAGTACTAGTTCCAATTCAAACCATCTCCCCCCGCCCCATTCCACTCTTGGGAACCAGCCGCAGGATGGGGGGACGTGCTGCGGTTGATCCAGAATTCAGCCCCAGCCAGCCCCCCCCCCGCCCACTTCGAGGGCGCGCCTCCGGGCCAGGGTGGGTCTCCGGTCGGTCTTCTGACTTTCCTTCCCCGCAAGGGACGCCTTTAGGCGGCCGTACGGTCCGTCGCTGTCCCCCGCCCCTCTCGTCTGGCCTCGCCGTGGGTTGCGGTTTTGGGGGGTGGTGGTGGCAGCTCCTGTCCCGGAGCCGCGGGGAAGCCAGGAGGCGAGGCCCAGGCGGGGAGGGCGATCGCTGGCGGTGCAGGGGGCGCCGAGGGCAGCGGGCGGGCGGCTGGGGCGCTCGGGGCGCGGGCTGGCTGGGGCCGGGGCCCGAGGGGGAGGGAGGAGGCAGGGCTGCCCTTGCAAGCTGCAGGTTCGCTGGGAGCGCACAGGAGGCAGGGACATGGGTAGGGTGCGGTCTGCGCGGGGCCGGAGCCCGGATCTCTTCCATTTCCCCTCTCACTCGGCCCCGGGCTGCGCCGCAGACGGCAGCAGCTCCCGCTCCGCCTGAGCTAGCCTGACCGCCGCCGGGCCGGAGTGCTAAACCGCGGGACCCCGCCAGCCCCGCCGGCCCGGGCAGCCCAACCCAGCGCTAGCGCGGCCCGCAAGCCCCGCCGCCCGCCGCCCCCCGCCGCCGCCGCCGCGTTGCCAAAACAAACGGGCCGGCCTATTTATTGGCGGCCGGCGAGCCGGGCAGCTCAGAGGCAAGGCTCCGAGGGGGACCGCGCGTCGCCACCACCACCAGCCAGGGCCCCCGGGCCCGCCCGCCCGCCCGCCCCGCACCTGAGTCCCCCCGGCCCGGCCGGGCGCGAGTGGCGCCGCACCGCCCATGGCGCCTCCACCTTAGAGCCCCCCGGAGCCGCCCGGACGCCGGAGCCTCCTCTCTGCGGCGCTACCCTCCCGTCGACTCGCCCACCCGCCTCGCTGCCCGCCGGCCCGCCCGCCCGGCTCTGCCCCGGCCATGTCTCCCGCCCGGCTCCGGCCCCGACTGCGCTTCTGCCTGGTGCTGCCGCTGCTACTGCTGCTGCTGCTGTTGCTGCTGATGATGCCGCCGGCGGCGCGCGCTTGCGGGCCGGGCCGGGTGGTGGGCAGCCGGCGGCGGCCACCGCGCAAGCTGGTCCCCCTGGCCTATAAGCAGTTCAGCCCCAACGTGCCCGAGAAGACCCTGGGCGCCAGCGGGCGCTACGAAGGCAAGATCGCGCGCAGCTCGGAGCGCTTCAAGGAGCTCACCCCCAACTACAACCCCGACATCATCTTCAAGGACGAGGAGAACACGGGCGCCGACCGGCTCATGACCCAGGTGAGCGCGTCTCGCCCCGAGCCGAGCCGAGCCGCTGCCCCTGCGGGGCCCAGCGCCGACACCTGCCCGGCCCTACCCGCCCCTCTGGCACCTTTTTGCTCCACCGGCTGGCACGCCCCCCTGGCACCTGCCCTCTTCACGCCGACACCGGCGACTTTCCGCCCCACCTGGGAGCCCGGTGGGAGGGTCGGCAACCGGGAACCCCATCCCCAGTTCCCTCGAGGGTGCGAGAAGAGCCCCCCACTCCGTTCCCACTTCGCTGCAAAGCCCCGCAGTTTAGCGGGTGGGCAGAAGCGGCCTCCAAAGGTCCCTCTGCTCCGCCGCCTCCAGTGTGTCTCCGAGCAAGACGCGCGCGCTGTCCTTCCCAGCCTTATTATCCCTACCCCACTCCGGAGCGCCCCTATTCTTTCCTTTCGACGTCTTTCTGCACCCCTGTGCCTCGCCGCGCAGAAGAAGCTCCTGGCGCGGTGGTGGTGATAGCTTTCCCGCCGGTGCGCGCTCGAGTCCAAGACGCTGCCCGCTTCTGGAACAGCGTCCGGCTGGCTCTGGGGTTAGGGAGCGACGGGGAAGGCTGGCCTTTTTCCCTTCCCGGAGGTGGGCAAAAGAACTTGCCGAGCGAGCCTACGTGTCTATCCCCAGGGCTGAACGGGCGCAACTGCAGTGGAAGGGTGGGGCGCCCGGTATCTTCGGTCCCCGGGATGGAAATTTGAGGTATCCCTGGGAAACCCAACTGGCGGGGGGAACCGGGAGGATTGGAAGAGCGGGGCAAGGATGCGCGGAGTGCTGCTGAGTAAGTCGGCAAAGGCCAGGAGGAGAAGGAGGAGGAGGAGGAAGGTTAACAGGGATCTCTGCGTGCCCGGAACCCGACCAGCGCGTTGAACTCAGAGGGCTGGGGTTCAACTTTCTTTCCCTGCAGCGGGTCGGCAAGGAACTAGACCCACGTCCCCTTCACCTTCCCGGGGACCTGTCCAGGCTCTACCCGCCGGCAGGCAGCCCGCTGTATAGGTGCTGTAGGAAGAGCCATTTAGATCACTCAAAGCCCTCAGCTTGCGCCCTGGCGCCGGGACTGGCTGGCCAGTGTCGGGGCGAAGGTTGGCTGGTGGCCGGGCCGGGCCGGGCGCCGAGGAATGCAGATAAGGATCCGGGCCACGGACTGGGCAATCATTGACAGTGAGCGCCCCGGCTCTGGACCCGAGGGGGTGGGGTAGGGGAGAGGGGCGGGGAGCAGGGGCCCCTACGGGCGGGCGTACTCCGGCGGGGGGCTAGAAACCCTGCAGCCAGGAGCACGTGAAGCCTCCTCCCCTGACAGTGAGCACCCCTGCCAGGCGGCTCTATCCGGGAGAAACAGGGCCTTGGGTTTAGCTGCCTTGGCTGTTGGGACTCGGAGTCCAAGGGTCTGTGGGGCCCCGGCTTTGTCGGGTGAGGGGGTAGGCTGCGACTTGGATTGCCCAGACTTGGCAGCCGGTTGAAACTCAAGTTCCTCCCACCTCTGAACCTCTACAGCCCTCCATCCCCATATCCCCTACCCTCTACCAACTGCAGCGTCCCTTGGGCTCCAGGCACGCCCCGCGTGTATGCCAGCATACAATGATTATATCTACCGCTCTTTCCCTGGGATGACTCTCACCCACTCTGAGGTGGCACAGAGGTGCAGATTTCCCAGACAGAGGGGGCAGAGTCGAGGCTCTGAGGGTGCTGGATTCAGGGAAGATATTGTCTGGCAACATTAACACTGGGAGCGCTCCTGCCCCTTGCTGCTGGAGATGCTCCAACCCCAACAGGTTAGGCTCTAGTCTTGCCTCCAGCTACAGGCCCAAAGCTAAGGTGTCCAGCATGCCTGACCCGGGGGGGGGGGGGGAACTGGCAATTCTAACACGTTTGAGAAGCAAGTCACCGAGGCGTCCGAGGGATCCTGGCAGGGCTGGGATTCATCTACCAACTCTTCTCCGTACCCTCGAAGGGGCGTTTCGCACCTGCCGGGCCTCCCATACCTTGGCCGGGGGGCCTCAGCCCTGAGGCTACGCTGACATCTACTGGTCACCTCAGGCCTTGCATGCCTAGCAGGCCAGCCGCAGGCAGTGGGCACCACTTACCACTTACCACCTCCACCCGGTTAGGCAGGGGGTGGTCTCTACTGCTTGCTCGCGGTACCTGGAGGAGACGGATCTAGTCTCTGGAAAGGTGTGACCCCAGAGGTGGCTGAATTCGCACTCCACGTTGGGGAATTCGCGCAAAGAAAGCTGGAGGCGCTTACTAAAGAAGGGCGCCTCAGGGCTTGAGGGATAGTAAGCTGGTAGGGTGCTCCCCTGACGCGTGGCCTAACAGATTTGATCCTGGCACCCCGTTTGGTCCCCAGAGCATTGCCAAGTATAATTCCCTAGTGCAGCGCCTGGATTAGCTAAACACTGAGCATTGCCAGGGGTGGCCCCGAAACAGAACAACAACAACAACAACAACAACAACAACAAAAGCGCTTAAAGAGAAGACACCTTCCCCTACCCCTCCCCACGGATTCGTGGGGAACCTGTGTCTGACTCTTCCTCTTGGCCTGTTTGGTGTGCAAACGCCAGGAGCACCGTCAGGCAGGCGACTGACCGAGCACCCTCGCTGGTTTCCTTGCTCACAGGGGGTTTGGTGGGAGAGTCCGGGAAAAGTTGGGTCATCACTCAGTCCTGGCTCTAATTCTGCGCCCTTTTCCGCCGCAGCGCTGCAAGGACCGCCTGAACTCGCTGGCCATCTCCGTGATGAACCAGTGGCCCGGCGTGAAGCTGCGAGTGACCGAGGGCTGGGACGAGGACGGTCACCACTCAGAGGAGTCGCTGCACTACGAGGGCCGGGCGGTAGACATCACCACGTCGGACCGCGACCGCAATAAGTACGGACTGCTGGCGCGCCTGGCGGTGGAGGCTGGCTTTGAC
>PVKC010019550.1:0-19051 GCA_004027635.1 Crocidura indochinensis
ATAAGGTTCATTGAAATGCAGAATTCCAACTAGCCCATCTATTGTGTCCTATCATTTCCTCAACTACTCTAGCATTCCAAGGTTTCCATAAAAGCACCCCAAAATTTAATAAACTCGCCCACGCTTCATTTCACGCGTGTGGTCCCACATACAAGCTGTGGTCTCCTCATTTTAACATTATTAATTTCTGTTAACAGTCCTTCTTTCGTCCCGTTCTCTCCCGCGAGCCATAAGCCCTCGTGCACGACATATTATTCCTGTTGTAGGTACAGATTTGGCCCACGGCCTGCAACAGACACGGCCTGCAACACTTACCTATGCAAATAAAAACCATCTATCTGCACTGCCTGTTCTTTTGCAAGGGTCTGAAGTCCTGAAAAGTCATGATCACTTGCCAGAGTTAATTTTCTAGAGTCAATATAAGCCTCTTTTCTATCTTTATTTTACTTCTATGTGCATGTCATATCTTATTGACATTTCACATTAAACATGTCTGTCTCAATCCTCACTGTCATTATATTGATATTTCACCTCTGTCTGGACTATAGAATAATTTTCCAACTTACACTGTGATGGAATAGAGGTTATTCTTTTTTGGAATAAATAAGTAATATGGGTTCCTAAATTTCTTCCTTCTAATATTGTTCTGAGAAACTCTTAATGCCATAAAGTAGAGACAATGAAATAAATTTGAACAAATTCTTTGAATAAACCAAGCTTTTATTTTCATACATGCTTAGTTAGGATAAAAATGACTCTAGTTTCCCTGGTAACCTGTAAAAGAGCATACAACTCTAAATGTCTTCCTGAACTTAATGTCTTTTTGCCTCAACCTAGTAGCTTTTTTTGTTTATTAATAGAGGGATGGTTAAAGGAGACAAAGAAAGTCCAAATTCTTCTATGAACAGTTTCAATCTGAACAGCTCAAGAATTAATCAATGATTCCAAATAGAGTAGGTTGTGTACATTCTATTCTTATTCTTTATATTTAGAACCATCTTTATACTTCATCTTTAAACACAGACATCCTAAGTCTAATATTTATCAGTGGGCATCTTGAATACCTTTATGAGTCTTAATGTTGCATTATATATATATATATAATATATATAATATATATATATATATATATATATTGGTTTTTGGGTCACACCCGGCAGTGCTCAGGAGTTACTCCTGGCTCCATGCTCAGAAATTGCTCCTGGCAGTCACAGGGGACCATATCGGGCACCGGGATTTGAACCGATGACCTTTTGCATGAAAGGCAAATGCCTTACCTCCATGCTATCTCCCGGGCCCCTGCATAATATTTATATAAAAATATAAAGGAAATGCTAGTAATTTCAGTCAGACATACATGACACAAAAGGTCATATTTTAGAATACTTACTTTTTCACCATTAATATTACTCAGTAGTCTTTTATTTGCTATCATTAATTTTTTTTTGTTTTGTTTTTTGGGCCACAACCAGTGACACTAGGGATTACTCCTGGCTATGAAGTCAGAAATAGCTCCCGGCTTGGGGGACCATATGGGATGCCAGGGGATCAAACCGCTGTCAGTCCTAGGCTAGCATAAGCAAGGACCGACACCTTACTAGTTGCGCCACTACTCTGACCCCTCATTAACTTATTTTTGTCTTATCATCTAAGTCTCTTTGTTGGTTAACAGAGCAACAAAACTTCAGGGGTAAGGTCTCCTTGTATTTAGGCTAAGGCTTTTCCTTTGCATGTCCCCTGTATTTTGCTAGGCCTATGCAAAATTTCCACACTAACACTGTCTTTGCTCTGTTCCTTTGAATCATCCTTAATGAAATAATGTATTATGATCAATTGTGTCAACAATACTATAGCTTTTAATGTTAAAGGAGTTGGATAAATTTTGTGGCTTTGGATTGTTTTCTGCACTGCTAAGAAATGTTATAATGTAAAAAAATTACTTTGTTTTAGTGTTTAGTAAGGATTAATGGATTAATTAAAGAATTAATGTCAAAAAAAAAAAGAAACAGAGCAACACAGCTCTGCTTATAGGTCTAAATGTATCTATAACTCTCTCTAGTCTTGATGTTATTATTTATGTTATTTCTTCTCATATGTATAAAATTTTTATTTCACAGAATTATACATTGATCAATTCTTCACCTAAACATAATTTTCATTAGAAGATAAAGGTATAATGTATTCTCTTTGCTTTCATTATCCTATATGATTTACATCTATTACTGTACATAGAAACTTGTATATTTTACATCTATTACCTTGCTTTATTTTTATGTTTCTTCTCAGTTCTACACAACCTCAAGGACATATCCTTTGTCATTTTTTCTTATCATTTCTTTGTGCCAGGATAATACCGAACACAAAGTAGCCAATTAACCAACTATTCTTGAAACTGTTGATATAATTTAGGTAAATAAAATTTTAGAATGTTATATATTCTATATATATATATGGAAAGAATCAATGTTAAGGAAATCAGAAAAATATGAGCTATCTTCCATGTAAATGCATATGTTTTACTTTTGTCTAATAGACTTGGTGGATTATTTTCTTTGATACCTATGTAATAAATCTGGTGTCCTGTTATATTTTCATTGTATAACTATTTTCTTTTTTTTTTTTTAGGGGAGAGCGTGAACATAGTCCCCCACTACCACAAATTATGCAGTTGAGTTTCCCACATTTGGGGAAATCACTGGGATCAGCACACCCAGAATGCAATGGGTGAGCCTCGCCCTGGGGAAACCTCCTTCGTGATAATGGTATCTCCCCTGCCAGGTATCATTGTATAACTATTATCTTTCTCCCTGCTGTTGAGGATTCAGTAAGGTCAGTTCATTTAAAATGTAATTCATGAGATGTCTACTCTCCATATGTTCAAGCATTCAATGATATGTGTTTTCTTTATTTTAGAGAAATGTGTGGAGGATTTTATATTCTTTAAATTTAAAATACTAAATTTAATTTGTTAAAGGTATAAAATATAAGGATAATTATATATAAGGATATATATAATTATTCATATAATTATATATAATATATAATTATATTATATATTATTTTATAATTGTATAATATATATTATAATTATATAATATGATTATAATATTTATATTATATATAATATATATTATATATAATTATATATTATATATAATATATATCCTTATAAGGATATAAATATAAGGATAATATATAATATTATATATTATAAAGATCCCCTGTCCCAAAACTGTTTTGAAGTAAACGTCTAAAGTCTCTGATGCTTAAAATCATTATAAAATGAATATAGTTTTGCTTTGTATACTAAACACAAATTCAATGTTCAACTAATTAGTTCAACTAATTAACTATATCTTGTAAAATACATTAAAAAGTATTTCTTGATATCTTAGTAAATTATAAATTGAAATGAAATATTATAAACATTTTATCATTTATATGAATAATTTTCTTTCAAATAGATTTGAATTCAGATATATAAATAACTGAAACAGAAAAAAGAGCTGGTGCCAGTTTTATTTATTTCCCTTTTCCTTTTCCTTTATTTTTTCTTGTGCAGTCTATGATGCAGGGAAGTTAATATTCTTTGAGTGGTGTCTTACCACTTCTTGGTTTAATCTAATGAGGAACTACTTCCTCAAGCAAATTGCTCTTAATTTCTACTTCTTAGTATCATAAAATCTTTTGCTATCTAGGAGACCTCATGGTAGAGTTGCTGCTGTGATTGTGTCAGATAAGGAAGGACATTTATTTTATTTTACTATTTAATATTTTGAGTGACATGGTTTATAATTTTCATATTATTATTTTATAATGTTCATACCTCACAACCATCAGTATCACTGCTTCAATAACTTACCATCACTGCCCCAATATGATAGAAATTCAATTATACTATCCCAGACAACTGGGAACTATTATATCCCTTGCTTTTATTGTTTAGTTTCTACATATAAGTGAGATAATTTGATAGTTATCACTTTCATTCTCAATAAACACTATATTCCCCAACTCCCTTAAGGTTGTGTCAAGCTGCATGATTTTATCTTTTCTTATAGCTGAGAAATATTCCATTATATGTATACATACAGGATATATACATAATTTCATTATTATGAATCTATGTAAAGCTCAACTTTTCTTCACAATGAGAAAATAGATGTTTAAAATAAAAATGCACTATGAATTGTAAAAATGTTCTCACATCTTTCATTGGGCAAAGGATTAGTTCTGTGAATCTTTCTCACACATAATACATATATGCATATATACAGTATAATATATTAATACATATAGACACATATGTACATTTATATATCTCTCACTCACAAAGCTCATATCAATAACTAACACTCTCATCAAAAATAGGCAAATTAAGGATATAGGTCCTAAACAAAGCAAGGTGTGGCCTACTACTCCCAAAAAAAGGCAAGTAATATGAACCTCTTAAATATTATATACTGATTGGCAATAATGTTTATCATAATTTTCAGTGAAATATAAATCTGAACAACAAATCCAAATGAAGACTCTTACTTTTGGCAGTCTATTATCTGGTCAAGTAGTTTTGGAGAATGGTGGAAAGAGTCTTCAAAAAAACTAAGATTAGAAATTCCAATGATTAAGTAATTTCTTCTTCAGCAACTATCTAAAGAGCACTAAACTATCAAAATACATTGCAACATTATTCACATTAATCAAGATTTGAAAAGAATCCAAGTGCCCAACAACAGATGAATCAGAGATGATTATTAAACAATATTTTCCAACAACATTTTTATTGTTTAAACTTAAGTTTGAATGCAGAGATTTTAGAAAAGATCCTGCTAGGTTTAACTATTTCTTCATTTGAAATAGTGATTATTTGCTTTCAAATGAACTATACAGATTACAATTGCTCATTTGTATGATTTCATGGATATTGTAATGAATGCAACATTTAACAAAAACAAAGCTCACTGATAAATATACATATTTAAGCCCATGCATATGTTTTGATGTTTCTTTAATCTATTCTCTTTTAACACTATTTTCTTATCTATTACTTAAAAAATACCATCTTAATAGATGGTATCTTTTGGCTGAGTCTAGAATAATTTTACTAGATGCAAACTCTAACAATCTCTTCCTAATATATAACACATTTGCAATGTTGCTTCACCTGACAGACTGTATTCCATCTGGTTTGCATAGTAGGAGTTGTGGAAAAATGCCAGTGCACACTGCTTCTGTCCAAGCAATGCATTGGTTTCTTTCATCTTCAGCTAGTTTTGGTTACTTGATGTGGTCCCAATGACAATGACTTGTCCTTTCTTTCTCTTGTATAATTCAGTTAGAATGAAAGCAATCTCTCCCTTTTGGCCTGCCTAATACAATAATAAAGACAATATGTATCATGCCATCTGCATTTTGTGAGGGGAAGACATTAATCACGACAAGCCTTCCAAATGGACATAGCTTTAGTGTAAAGTCACCTGGAGTATAATACATTCATAAATCAGTGGAGGCAATCAGCATAGTCCAGACCTTATAAGTGAACTAGACATAATACATTAAACTAATGATAGCAGTTAGCATTCCATTCCCTCTTTAATTGTTCTTATACTAATAGCCCTAACACACACACACAAACACACACACATATATATGTAAACACCCACTTTTTGAATACACATCATGTGACATTTTAGCTTCTCCTTCACTGAGACTAGGTATTAATAAATTTAACTTTAATTAGAGACATACATTTTTTCTTCAATTATAAAAACTTTCTGTTCTCATGTTTGGTTCTGCTAGTCTTTCAATTTTCGGAAAGTATATATTTTTAACTGCTTCAATTACATTCATAATTTCTGTTAGAATCACTAATATTTATATTACAATTTTTTCATATGAGTCTTGTATCTATTGTTTTTATTGTGCTATACATGTATATATATATATATATGTGTGTGTGTGTGTGTGTGTGTGTGTGTGTGTGTGTGTGTGTGTGTGTGTGAAAGATAAAAGAAATAAAATAATTTTCCTAAGGACTCGCCCTTAACGCCCTAGACCCAACCCCTTCCTAAATCCCAAGGACTCGTTCTTAACCAAAATATACTATTACAAACCTTGTGACTTGTGGTTATCTAAATCTTGCAAAAATGTAACAGCAAATATCAAGTGTCTCGCACTTCCTGAAATGGACCACCCTACTGTAATTTTCCTTTAAAAAGCTATATAAAGGCTTTTTAAATCTGATTCGTGGCTTTCATCCTCTGGCTTATGCTAGACCACATTGGGAGTCCCGGCATATGCTGGCATAATAAAACCAAACCCCTTGCTTTTGCATGGTCTCTGCCTCTTGGAGTCATTAAAGGAGTGTGTGCAGAATTTTTATCATATGTATCTTACATATAACTAAGCTTTAATGAAAATTATCTTGCTTCATCAATTTGCCTCCCCTGTAAAGAAAAGGCTCTGGACCCAAAATGCCTGAGCTGAAGTTACTGACCTTAGGCAGATATTTCCACTAGGACTGTGGTTGACGTAGTTTGAGCAGAAGTAGACTTATACTTGCACTGAGTAACCCTTTCTTGATAGATATTTTACTGAGCCACTAGAAACACATCTTACAGGTCATAAATGTGAAAACAGGAAAGAAGCCTTGAGATTACAAGAGGAAATGGTCATGAAGCCAGTGGAAGTATCTATGGGACTTCTGTGAAGTTTTGGGAAGTTAGAGGCGGTAGCTCTCAAAAGAAATCTACTTCTTTCTCTCATTCACCTCTTTTCACTTGAGGAACAGTTGGGGAGATCTAGGACTGTGCGTCTTGTTCTGGCAAGAAAAGGAAAGTCTTTAGACCTTACCCAGGCCCTTCACATCCATTGCTTTCTCCTACAAAAAAAAAAAAAGATCTTCAGGAGAAGACATACAGTAAAGTAAAATTAGATTTTATTGAAAATCTCTTAGGATGTGAAGGAAGAGGAAGGGAAAGTTTTTAATGTCCTAATTTCAAGGAAGTGCATGGACATTTTCAAAGGCAGAGCAACCCAGTACACACCTTGGTGTGAAAATAGAAAATAAATAAATCACAGTTCTCAATAGGTGAGAAGAGTATGACATGAGCTCAGGCACCATGTGTGTGCAACAGAAACACCCATGTGCATAGCAAAAGCATATACATTCAGAGAGCACCATGTATGCATCTCATTTGTTCCAAGTGGGTTGATTTAGGATTTTTCCCAACCTGCCCCTCATTAAGCTTTCTACTTAAGTAAAACTCCATTGCTAAGTTTGTTGTCAAGGAAAGGACAAGAACTCATGAAGAACTCATGGCCATGGGGACAGTTTCCTATCTATTTTTCTGTTTCATTTTTGCATATTGATTATATAATTTATATTCATAAAATAGTTCCATATGTTGATTCAACTGAAAATCCATTAACCGTAAAGACTTTGGTAAGTAATATAATAATTTAAGTTAAAAAATGTAAGTAAATTCACATATTGATATGAAGTTAAACTTTCAAAATATTTGCATTTTTCCCTATTTCAATTTTTTGGAGGTGACTATTTCTATTTATTCCCAATATCTAATGTTTGGTAAATAAGTGTGAAATAGCTGGACATTTTGTTATATTAAATTATGACTCTTCTTTCTTTTGGGATGGCTGGACACAAAGTTTTTTCATTGAAATGAATTTAAGTAAAGATGGGGGAGTGAAAGAGAGAGAAATATAAGTGCCAGGGATAATAGGACATTTCTTTCAGAGTGGAAAATATAACTATTTGGAAGAAGTTTATATAAAATTTCTCCAAAATATCTTGGTCTGAAATTCTCTATCTAGAAGGAATTTAATCTGAGTATTGTCATTGAGAAAGCCTTGAACTATTTATGGTTCTTTCTTTTTATCATGACTTTAGTTTATACAGCTAATTCTTTTCTGAGAGCTTTCCCTTTTTTTAAGTGTTAATTAATTTTATGCAACTGGGTGATGGCTAAATTTCTCAATTTCCGAAGAGCTCAATATTTGTATCTCAATGGAATACATTTCTCAGCCTTTGGGCTACTTCAGTGCTAGGTCATTTTTTCTTAGCGTTAGTATTTTCCTAAATTTTATTACAAGGGTCCCCTAGATACCTGCCTGAAATGCCTTCCCTAAATTTTTGTCCCCTCAAAACTTTAAGAGTTGCATGGGTGAAGATTCATCTTCAATATCTGTGTCCTGCTGACAAAGGGCATAAGTCAAACAGTGAAATCTCATATTACCATAGTAGGCACAGGCAAAAGTTACCTGGGTTTCAGTGTTGTCCAGTTGTCTGGTCCAGTAATTCATCCACTTGATATTTATCCCAAGTTGTTGAAAACCTATGTCTCCACAGAACCTTTCTAAATGTTGCTGAAGCAGGCAGATAAAGAAGGAACCCCCATGGTTATGTATTCTTGGCATGCAATAAAAGATTTTAGGATGAAAACCCAAGAGATAGAAAATAAAGGAGTTACACTTGGCACTATCCCGCAGGCCTCAAGGACACACCTTGTGGCCTGGAATTAATGTCTGATAAGAGAAGCTCCAGCAGTAACTAAAGCAGGAAAAGAAGGTGAAAAGATCAACTGATTCAATCTCTCCCTTTGGCAAACAAAGCGAAATTTTTAACTCTGTAGAAGGCCCCATGTGGGTATTTATAAAACTAGTATATAAAACAATTAGAAACAAAGAAGAGGAATGCAATTGCTCCTGGGCCCATGAACATGTCGCCTCATGCACATGTCATCTGCAGCTTTCCTCTTGAGACTTATCTTTGCCAACTTCTAGATTAGTTTGTATACTAAGGTTCTCTCCATGTTTGGAAAAACCTAAATTCTCTCTTGAATGTGTTATTCCCTTTCTTACTTTCTTTTTCCAGTCTTCAGTATTTCCACATAAAATCTATTTCCATTTCAACTGCTCATTTCTCCCTGAAATTTTCTGTGAAAGTGAAGGACCTGAAAGGACTCAAAGACATTCACGACATCAAAAGTCATGTACAGAAGCCAGAGAGAGCACAGAGGTAGGGTGTTTGCCTTGCATGTGGGGATTCAGGACAGATGATGATTTGAATCATAGCATCTCGTATGGTTCCCTGGGCATGCCAGAAGCAATTTCTGAGTGCTGAGAGTAACCTCTGAGCACTAATGGGTGTGACCCAAATGAATATTTTTTTAAAAAGAAAAAGTCATGTTCATTTAAACTTATGGACAAAAAAAATCAAAATATATGTACACATTTATAAAGCAATGTTTTATACTTAGGTCATATAGTGTTTCTTATTTTTATATATTTTTAATTTAAAAGTATTTTAAATTTATATTTTTAAAAACAAATTATCAAGATTTTTTATAAACAGAAATATATTTTGAAAGTAATTTTTGTGGCACACATGATTAGTTAAGGTAATTGATTTTTATGTTCAGAATTTATATTAATTAAAATATCTCTATAAAGAAAGGAAGTTAGCTTCCATACAAGAGATAAGGGGTATTTCTTTTGTTTGTTTATTTGTTTGTTTGTTTTGGGAGCATACCCAGAAGTGCTCAAGGGTTACTCCTGACTCTGCACTCAGAAACAACTCCTGGCAGTCTCTGCGGGACCATATGGAATGCCCTGGTTCAAACCTCCTTAGGTCACATGCAAGGCAAAAACACTACCAACTGTGCTATCACTCAAGCCCCAAGGTATATTTCTTGTATACTTCTTAATTTATCCCACTTAAAGTTATCATATGATACTCTGCACTGCCAGAATCCCCAGCAACACAGATCCCAAAGAGAATTCTATCTGCATTCCCTTAGTAATGTACTGCCCAAACATCAAAGATAGATTGCAAATTATAAAATCTAACTTGAAAATTTTTTGAAATACTTATGAATTAAATGATTTATTTTCAGAAGAATTCTGGAGGAATGATGATGATAGAGTATCTTTTATTTAAGCACCTGGTTATAGAGTTATATTGTTTTAAGGCATCTTTTTGTTTGTTTGTTTTTGTTTTATATTTAGACCACAACCATGTATGCTCAGAGCTTACCCTAACTCAGTGCTCAGGGATCACAATTAGTGGAGCTTGAAAGAATATATATGGTGCAGAGATTGAATCTGGACAATATTATACCTTATGTAATATTGTTCTGGTAAATGGGCAAACATTTTTAATTAAAAAATCAAAAGAAAAAACTTTTCATACAAAATTTATAGGATACAATTTTATGTTATTTAACTCAATGCTGTCATTAATAAATTTAGTCTTTTATAAGAATAACTGCCATGTTGCTAAATTATTATGTAAGTATAGCAATGAAGTGCTTTCAGATTGACATTATTATAAACTTATAATTATCCAAAAAGATTTGAATTAAAGGACAGATATTTATCTTATATCACTACAATGTGATTAATCATTCTAGTGCTCTTACTTATCAAAATGTATTGATGTCTCTAAAACTCGCAAACCATGAAATTAAAGACATTTAGAAATTTAATAACTGTCCAGAACTTTCTCTAAAGTACAGATTTTTTATCAGGCATTAGCTGAAATAAGGAATGAGATTCGTGCTAACTGAATAACTAATATGGTACTTCAAAATAAAAGATAGAAATTTGTTATAGTTTGATTATAGTATATGTACATATAAATATATTTATAGTTTGTGCTAAGATTATAAAATATGTGATTCTGTATTTGCTGTATATGTGTATTTGTATTTACTGGAGAAAAAATTTGTGTTGATACACTGGTATCCTACTTTTAACTTACCATGTCTCACTGGTTATTTCAAATAATGGTTTTGGACAAGACTGGGAGCTCTTCACACTGTGATCAAATTGATGGACCCCAGGATTCAGTGGCCATTCAGTCAGTAGCTGCTTGTTTTTCGAGGCTATATGTGCCACCCTCAACCCCTCCCTACACACATACATCCACAACCCTGCTTGAAAACCAGCTCTGCTCTCTCTAGACATCCCAGAGGGAACATGAGATCTGCAAACAGAAAACTTAAATAAAACTTGACAAAAAAACAAAAACATTTCTCTTTCAGAGTCTCCATGAACCATGATATCACTAACTATAATAGGAAAATTATTTCTCCTTTATGGTGCTGAAAAATCATATAAACTATCAAAGATTAGGTTTTAAAGCTATCACAATTTAATTTTAAATACTGCATTAATTCCACGTGTGTTTAAAACATTTCTTTAGGGAGAATTTATCTTTATATGTGTTGTTTTAATGTACTCTAATTAGAGTAAATGTCTACATATGGGTCAATACTAAATGTCAAAGGATCTAGATGCCTAGTAAAATGTGCTGATAATCACATTTGTGTTATACTTGAACAATAACTTTGGTAGGTTTTTGCAAAAAATTGGGTGTTACTGTAGATAGCAGCAATGATAGGGAGATACTAAAGGGCCATTTTAAATGCTTTTCCGTAATTCACATATAAAAAATCAAAAGAGATTCATAGGCTATCATGTACAAATAAAGATATACCAAGGGTAGTTCAAATAAAATAAAAATTGTGAACATCTGTATGTGAGAGGTAAATAATCAAAAAGAATTTAAATAATGCACTGAGTGACTAAAGGGATAGTTATTCTCTTAAAGGCAAGAGAAACAGATTTTGTGACACATTTTGATCTCAGTATCATTTATATTTAAATTGCAGTAATTTTTTTGGCATGATCTAATTGAAAGGGAAGATGAAAAGAATAAATTTGACCAGGGGCATGCCAGGTGCTTGGGTACAATGCCTAGAAATAAAAACTAATCATCAAAAATTGGTCATTTATAATGTGTAGACAACTTATATTACTCTCTACAGATTAAAATAAACTAATTAGAGCAATTTTTCATCCATTCTTCATGAATTGAAAGAGTCTTTGTTCTGATCTTTCAAAAGATAATACAGTCTAGCCTTTAGAGCTGTCTAAAATATAGTTGAGGATTATTTTTAGTCAACACATTAGACACATTGCTGTAGTTTGCATTTCTCATCAAAGAAAATGAATAGGCAGTAAATACAAAGTACAAAAACTTTTCATAAAAGGGAAGATTAATAAAAAAGGATTGTCATTTTCTTTCAAACCCTAAAACCCATATTTAATGGTGCTCAAAAGTATTAGTTTCACAGTATTTGAAGTAAAATATATATATATATATATATATGCTTAATGCCATCTTTTAATATAGTTCTATGTTTTCTGTGTACTCATGCATTCTAAGGAAAATAAAGTATATATTAGTTTTTAAATTATATAGACATCTTAAGAACTGCAACACATAGTGATTATAAAGTTTCTATGTTGTAAGACACCTAAATTATTTGAAAATTTTAAGACATAATTGAGGCACATACAGTTAAAATATACTACAGATTTTCTTTAATTTGTTAGCTCTTGGACCACACTTAGGGGTGCTCAGTTCTTACTCCTAATGCTGCTCAGAAGACTATTAGCAATGCTATCTTCCAAAGAAGGTTAACCAATTGCAAGGCAAGTCCTTTTTTTCTGGTCCTATAATTTAGATATTATAAGGGATTTTTATTTTTTAATTTTTGGTTCAGGGTCATACCTGATGGTAATCAGGATTACTCTTGGTTCTTTGCCCAGGAATCTGTGCTGAAGGGATTTGGGCACCAGATGGGGTAATAGAGAATCACCACATGGCAAGTGCTCTACCAACAGTACTATTTCACTTATTAAACACACTTAATATTACTATTTCATTTATTAAACACAAGATCTATCTATATTTTGAGACACACAATGTAACTATAGAAACTTGTTGTTTTCTAGAATTCATTCATTTTGAGTAATTGAAAATAATAATATCCTGAGTAACAACTTTCCAATTTACCTTGACCTACCATCACTATAGTTTCTGTTTCTATAAGCTTCACTATTTTAGAGATCTGATTGCAGTGCTTGTCACCTTACATATGAGTTATTTCACTTAATTTAATGGTTTCTAAGTGATTTCACTTAACATATATAAAAGAAAAAAATCACATTTTGGTTTTGTCTAAATAATTTTCTGATTTTTATATTTGTCACATTTTGATTATATATTTAGCCCTAAATAGATATTTAAATTCTCTTATAAATAATGTTACAATAAACATGACATTATAAATATCTTAAGATTCTAATTATTTTTTATATGCCTAGAGGTGGGGTTACTGGATATCTGGTCATTCTGTGCATTATTTTTTTATATAGTGGTTGTGCTATTTTGAGTTCCCATTAGAAATGCATAAATTATTATTTTCTTTATAGCATTTGTTACTTTTTAACATAACAAGCATGACAAGATATTTCATTTTGCTTTTTGATTGACATCCTGATGATTAGAAATATTTAATATCTTTGCATGTATTAGTTATTACATCTACTTATAATTGACTTATTAGTTAATTTACTATGAGTAATAGGAACTACTTAATTTTAGATAATAAACATTTATTGCATAGATAATTTAAAATTTTTAATCTGTTGATTGTGTTCACTTTTTGTGAGCATTTACTCTATTTTTGTTTGACATAGCTTCACAAATCTATTTTTTGCATATTCTTTTGTTATCAAAGATATCATTACCAAAACCCCTGTGAAGAACACTTCCTTTATATTTTCTTTAATAAGTTTCATATTTCAAATCTTAATTTTTATTATTAATTATATTTTAATCAAATGCTTAGGACTGGACTGGAGTTAAATATATGGTTCTATTTTTTTTGCATGTGGATACTCAGTTATGTCAGCACAATTTATTACAAATATGTATTCTTTTCCACTGTGTGTTCTTGATATGCTTACTAAAGATTAGTTGACTTAATATGAGTGAATTAATTATTTATATATATATATATATATATATATATATATATATTTTGACCTTTTTTTCCAAAGAAATTGAGGGCAACAACAGCATGGGAAATTGGGGCAAAGTGTTATGCTTGTCTGAACTACCTAGCTTATAAATGAAATGTATCTAAAAATAAAGATCAAGACTCTAGTAATTGGTAATGTAATGATAATGCTGTCATTTAAATGATCCATTTTAGTCTGTTAAAATATGGAAAAAAATTACATGAAGCTCATATATTTGCAATACACATCTGCTCTCCTGTCTTTTGTACCAAGATTTTTTTAGCACCTGTCATGATAGCTCTAGGTTATCCTTACTACCATCACCAGGACAATGTAGTTAAGTTTTTGCAGATGATAATGATTAGGGAAGAACCAACATGCCTAAGTGTCTTCTCTTTTGATTCAGTGAATTTGAAGAATTTGGTGGATATAACCTCGACCAGTTGGACAATAACACTCCAGGTGACGTTGGATTGAACTAAAGAATAAATTTTCCTTTTTTATTCTCCTCAGATGCATTGACTGTAGATGTTTCTATTAAGATTTGTTCCAGTCAAAGAAAGCAATTATGATGTCTATAAATCTTCAATGGGCATAGTAAAATCTCTAGTGATATTTTTCTCTCCTATTTTTATGCTCATTCCCCTGCTAGACTGTATTTTCCAGTAACTTTAACTTTGCTTTGGGAGTTGTTTTCTAGGGAACCCAGATAAGGGGAAATGGTATGAGAAATTCAGTTACACCAGGATAGACTATATGCTTTAATGTTATAGGTGAATTTGGAGTTGTGCTAAATTTTGGGATTTGACAAAGGGCATTCCATAAATGTACAAAATAGAAAGTTCATTCTCTTGTAGCTGTA
The DNA here is from genome assembly GCA_004027635.1 of Crocidura indochinensis. Taxonomy (NCBI): domain Eukaryota; kingdom Metazoa; phylum Chordata; class Mammalia; order Eulipotyphla; family Soricidae; genus Crocidura; species Crocidura indochinensis. Next base: position 14,756 of record PVKC010019550.1, read on the forward strand.
AGGTGTAGATAGACTTAAGACAAGCAGTGTATTATTTTTTTTTAGAATGTCCCATATCAACATTAGTAGAACTCAAAGCTTTAAGTCTCATGTAAAATTTAGGTTATCGATTCCAGAAAGAAGGAGAAAGGGGATATGTGTGGCCATAAATAACTCGAAGAGTCAGTGAATATTGAAGAAATTTCCTGAACTGAGTCTTTCTTGCCAGTTGAAGGGACTTTATCCCCTTTGGCTAGGAGACTATCCTCTTGAACAATTATTAGTGACTTTAAAATGAGGTTTGAGGAAATGTCTTGTCAAAGAAACCAGGATTTCAGCTTACATGTGACCTATAGAAATGCTCATAAAAATGATCTCGCACTTTGGTGCACAAAAGAATGATCACTTGAACCACTATTGGAAAAAAATCATCTTCCACACGAGGAAATCCCTTAAAGCAATGAGCACAAGCGGAGAGCTGGAAATGAACATGAGTCAATTTCAGATTAAATTTACAGCATTTTAAAAGCAAAAGTGCATTCACAAAATAATCCTGATTTTATTATCATTTCATGAGTTATTTATTACTTAAAAACATATAGATCTTGGTGCCTCTGTAAAAATATACAGATCTTATGATCCTATAGAATATTTTTATTCAAAAAGAATGGAAAAATTAAATTGCACATGAAACAATGTATCACATAAGCATAAATGTACATATTTGCCTTTAAGTAACTGATGAAATGATATGTGATATCATTGAATGATAGTAGTCAGCTATTTTAAAGGCAGAGAGACTTATATAAAATAAAGTTTATGAATGGCTTGAACAAAATTATAAAATAAAGCTCACTTCAGGAAAGGGGTTTGAAATATTATAGAAATTTTATGAACCCTAGGAAGCTAGAAGCAGTTTAATAGAGAGAACTTTACAAGCTAGCATTCCCCTAATAATTAGGTTTTTGTTACTTTTTTTAATGTTTCTGTTCACTGTTGTGTGTGGTGTATGTGTGTGTGTGGGGGGGTGTCCAGGATGCCTGTGATCTGCACAGTAATTCTTCAGTAACTATGGTAGCTAAATGCAAGTGCTCAAGGCATCAGTGCTTCTTAGGCTTTTTATGGTGCTAGAGATTTCCTGGACACCATTAGCATGCTTGGAGACCTTCATAGAAATTTCTAATTATGTTCAAGGGACTATGAGATTGATGTTAGAGGTAGAATAAAAATGGTCACATGTGATGCATGGATGAAACTCAAGTACTATTTCTATAGCCCAAGGTATTTTTTTAAATTTCTCTACTAAACTATCTAGCTACTTGCACTGAATATTAACTATTCTTCTCAAAGAGTTTATCAAACATATACTGCATAATCAACACTTTTATTAGATACTGAAGGAATAAGAGAACTTTTAATATCAATCATATATTTTCAAGTACAAACAGCTGCTTTTCCTATAGTTTTGTCTTTTTATTTTATGTGTAATTACATCACTGGTCTGTGCTGAAAATTATAAAGAAATTATGTTTTTCTATGATTTTTCAGAGGATTTAAAAAAATCACTTTTTATTGTTATATTAAATGTATAGCTTGTAGCCATTGTTAGTTTACTGTTGCAAAATAAAATATAGTTTTATGGTAATGATGTAAATAAACAGACACTTACTCTATAATAAATAATAAAATAACTTTAGCAAGATCATTCAATCTAGTCATTCCAAGTTGTATATCCAAAATTCTCTGTTAATATTTTATGTTTGAAAGATTCCTATGTTTTCAGTTGATGTTGTTTGGAAGGTGTTAATGAAGGCTTATAACTGAGTCATGGTAAAAGACTGAGGTATTAAATGATTGACAGCATAAACGAAATCTAATATGCATCCCATGGACATGGAAACTATTATGCTGAGTGAAATAAGTCAGAAGAAGAGAAATAGACACAGAACAGTCTCACTCAACTATGGGATTTAAGAAAAATAAAAGACATCATTGTAATAATACCCAGAGATAATAGAGATGAGGGCTGGAAGGACCAGCCATGGTTTAAATTTCACCAGAAAGAGTGGTGAGTTCAGATAGAGAAAGAGCTACACTGATAATTATCAAAACAATGGTAGTGAGTGAGACAAATAGAATGCCTGTCTCAAATACAGGCAGGGGGTTGAGAATGGAGATGAGGGCATTGGTGGTAGGAATGTTGCACTGGTGAAAATGAGTATTCTTTTTATAACTGAAGCCCAACTACAAACATGTTTATAATCCTGGTGCTTGAATAAAGTTATTCATCATAAAAATTAAAAAAATTAAAAAAAAATTTAAAAAAATTATGTCCCTTATATCTACTTAAGTTCTAAAAATATAAGTTTACCTATATTTTATTTTCTAGGTATAATTTATCATTTATATTGTTTCAATAATTTTGTTTTGTTTGGGATCATACTTAGCAATGTTTAAGGCTTACCCCTATCACAGTACACAGAGATCTCTCCTGGACAGCTTAGGAGCTTATAGGGTGCTAGGGATCAAACCCAAGTTGGTCACAATCAAACAAAGCACTCTAATCTCTATACTAGCTCATGACCTGGTTATAATTTTTCTGGAAAGAAAATATTAATTTTAATGTGGGAATATATTACTGTATTTTTAAATATATAACAATTATTTTAAAGGTCTCACATCACTAGATAAAAATATAACAAAATTTATAATATATAGAACTTGACTAGCATAATGTCACAGATTTATTTCATTATCAAAATATGGAATAACTATCATTTTAGAAGATTAGGATGATGGAAGTAAATGATGATAATCCTGAGAAAATAAGCATTTATTTATCCTAGTAGTTAAGGAGTAAATAAAACAATTTTGTAGTCTTCTTTGTAATAAGGGGCAAAACTCCCATATTTACTGCATCATTTCATGAGCCACTGTATTTATGTAATTAAATGACCTCTTATGCATAAAAACATAAGGTATAAAATGCATTCTTTGCCTACATTTTTCCCTACCCATAGAAATATACTAATAGAAATTAAAATGTTGACTTAACCTATTGTTAAAACATGATAAAGTTGAAGAATGAAGAGATTTTTTAAGAATTCATTAAGTATTCTATGTTTAATATGTCATCTACAAATAGAAATACTTTGATTTATCAAGGAAGGGGGTGGGGGGAAAGGGAGGAGTTGAGGACATTGGTGGAAGAAAGTTAGCACTGGTGGTGGAATTGATGTTGGAACCATTGTATATCTAGATCTCAACTATGAATAACTTTGAAACTCATAGTGATTTAATAAAATAAAAATATATATTTTTTTGGTTTTTGGGTGACACCCAGTGACGCTCAAGGGTTACTCCTGGCTATGCACTCAGAAGTGGCTCCTGGCTTGGGGGACCATATGGGAAACCCGGGGATCGAACCGCAGTCCGTCCTAGGCTAGTGCAGGCAAGGCAGGCACCTTACGTCCAGCACCACCGCCCCCCAATAAAATAAAATTTTAAAGTGTCTGTCTAGATGGCAGGCTAGAGTGGGAAGGTAGGATAATAAACCTGGAGCTCTGGGTGAGGGAAGTTGATACAAGCAGGAGGATTGGTGCTAGAACATTATATAAATAAAACCCAAATATGAATAACTTTATAGCTAATGATTATTTATCCTCATAAAATAAATATTATTTAATTTTTAAAAAATAAATCCAACAGCAACAATAACAAAAATGAAAGATAGATGAATGATTGAATGTATACATTGCTTGATAGTTCATATCGTGCCAGAATAACATTCCTTAATACACAGAGGAGTACTTTTTTTTTTTGGGTGGTTTATTTTTGGGGTGGGATCACGCCCAGCAGTGCTCAGGGGTTACTCCTGGCTCCATGCTCAGAAATTGCTCCTGGCAGGCACGAGGGACCATATGGGATGCCAGGATTCAAACAGATGACCTTCTGCATGAAAGGCAAACGTCTTACCTCCAAACTATCTCTCCGGCTCCAGAGGAGTGACTCTTAAGCATAGATATGAAGTGCAAATTATCCTTAAAGCACTTCTGATCATATATATACATATATATTTTTTGTTTGACAATGAGGGTTTGTTTGTGTGATATTGTATAGTCAATTAATAAACTTTAGCATAATTATTATTTTGGGGTGAGAGAGAGGGAACATATGGCTATGCTAAGAACTTACTACTAGCACTGCACTTCGGGATCACTCCTGGCATTGAGGTCAAACTTTCCTTGTGCAAAGCAATGCCTGCTTTCTCCTCACTATTTGTGTTTGCTATCTCTATACCATCTTCCTGATTCTAAA
>PVKC010019551.1:0-19043 GCA_004027635.1 Crocidura indochinensis
TTGAGTCATTGTCATCTATTTGCCCTATTTTTTGCATAAAAACAGCTTAGAAAAATCTATTTAGTGTTTAAAATATTATTTAATTTTCACAAAAGGCACTGGAAAGATATATGAAAGGGCAAAAACATATGCTCTATTGGCTGGAATTCCTGGTTTTGATCCCCTAAGTTGATCCCTCATTAGCCCCCTAAGCATAACTGGGAACAACTGTCTAAGCAAGATGCCAAGCATATAGCTTGGGGAGTATGCCTCAAGCAATACCAAATATGGCTCAAAACAAAACAAAACAACTTTTATAATAAAGGAGTACTGACAACCAGTTGATCAGAGGGCAACAATTTGCAATGGAGAAGCTTGAAGGGAGAGAAAGCCCTGTTCTACTGTTCTATTATTCACGATTCTACACATTTCATGTTGATCAAGTTTTTTCATCTAAAGTGTGATGTTATTGCCTTTGTTATTTTGGGGTTTGGGACCCTTACAGTGCCCAGAGATTTAAATCGAGGTGGACAGAATACAAGGCATTTTCCTACTATTGCACCCCTCTCTAATGTGTGTTATTATAAATGTATCAGAAGATTATTGACAGAATTAAAATAAAATGAGCCATGTAATAATATATCTCATTCACTGACATTCAATTTATGTTTTTAAAAAAGTGTCTCACCATGAGCTGGACATGTATGACTCAGTGGTAGAACACACTGCTATGTGTGATGTTTTTCATCAAAATTTTGTAATATATAACACCAAATATCATACACTATACTATAGATATATATATTGAAGTATATTGCTCCTCAGTAGTAACACTATTTGCCCACAATTCTGGCCATAGATCTTTAGTTGATGAACAAATATCCTCAGCACCAGCAGCACAATTAACCATGATTCTTAGATGACCTTGAGTTCCTTTTTACTGAATACTTTTAACCCTTTCCCATAGATTCTCCTATGTGTATATGGTATTGAGGCCACTTGAAGAATTCCTCTCATGAGAGCCTCTAATTTCAGTTTTTTTCTTCTTATTGATTCAATTAAGGATTATTTTCCTTGTCCCATGCTAAAAGCAGTCATCCCTTCCTCTTCTGTGGAACAGGACTTGATTCAACTGATTTACTCATATTTCTCTGAATACTAGAGAAAAATGGTTGGCTGTTCAATACTTCCATGCAATAAATCACCAATTTGATAGAATGCAAATTGGAATGCCAATTTCCTTTGGGGTTTATAGGGGGTGCAGGTAAAAGAGTAAAGATACTTGGTAGAGTCAAGGTCATCCATGTGTTTTAGTTTTATATTGCTGCTATAACACATTAGCATTAACTTAATCTAACCCTATATAAATGGGCTAAAATAAAAGTTGTTTGAAGTTGGATTTATTTCCAGAAGCCAAAATTTGTGGAGTCATTTTTGATGGGCTAACTTTCTATATTCCATTTTCCGCTGTCAATTCTTCAGTCTATCACAAACCCTCTGATTCTACTTTAAATTGTATCTAAATTCCATCATCTTACCTTCTCCATAATTACTGCCCTAAACCAAATGAAAACCATTTTCCTAATGCAAAATTTCATTTTTCTCTTAATAGAGCACTTTAATTTCTCCACCCCTTATAGTTTATTGTGAATATAATGAGTCCTCCAATATGCTTGTCCACTAAATATCTTCAAAAATGGCGATTAGCTATTTATCAAATTAGGACCAATAGTTGAGACAGTCATTGGTGGGTTTGGGGAAGGGGTATGGGATTCTTGAACACTTGAAGTATTAGGATGTTGGTAGTGACTCATGACAAGCTTGTTTCTACTTTCCAGTTTCTTTGTTGGCTGATTATCTTTCATGCCATTTGTCTACAACCAAAGTCCTCCCACTACATTTCTCATTCCTCACTGATTTCTCTGCTCAAAACACTTGCCATGGAATCCAGCTCTGAGTAGTTACCTTGCCTTGAATTAGATAGCTGCTTCTCTCGCCCCTTATCAGTTCCTAATATGCAAGTAAATGCCATTTTTGCTTTCCAAACAGCAAGAAACTTTACAAACTTGATGTGCTTATTTAGAAAACAGGTAAGAAGAGTAGTGCTAGTATGTATCAAGCACTGAGTATGCGGCTTAGATGGTGTTGTGATCCTGGAACAACCAATAGGGCAAGTGCCAAGAAGATGGTAAACAAGACAAAGGAAGGGATTGGATAAAATAGAAAGAAAATGGGGCAAAAAAGGTGAGAAGACAATGAGACATTGGTGATGGGAATGTTGCACTGGTGAAGGGTCTTTTTTTTTTTTAATATAAAATGCTAAGCTGTAAAGTGGAGACCAATTACACTAGTATTGGGGTTGTGGGGTAAAGGAGGGAGATATGGGAGACATGCTGGGAACAGGAGTGAAGGGAGGACAACATTGGTGGTGGGAATGCCCTTCATTCATTGTCACTATGTACCGTAAATAATTCTGTGTAATGCACTTCAGTCACAATAAAAATTTTAAAAAAAGCTAAACAATAATAAAAAAAGAGGGAAAAAAAGAAAGATAAAGTAAAAAAAAAATGAAAGGGCATTCCAGAAAAAAAAAGAAAAAGATGAGGAGAGGGAGAGGAGGAGGAGGAAGAGAAAGGGGAAAAGACCTCAAAAAGTGAGAGGAGGAAGAAGAGGAGAAACAGCAAAAGCTTGAGAATGGGAAGACGGTGGGAAAGGAAAGGGAGCAAGAGGGAGGATGAAGCAGAGATGAAGTGATGGGGGAAAAGAAGTGCTGAGGTGAGGGGAGGGCAGGGGAGGGGCCCAGGCTTTGAGGGAGGAGCCTGGCCGGAGGAGGCGGGGCAAGGGGCGGGGCTTTGGGCGCGGAGCCCACGTGGTCTGTCTGCGACGACTTCGGCCTGGATGGCTGCGGCTCCGGCGGAAGCCCAAAACCTCCTGCAGTTCTTGCGGCTGGTGGGGCAGCTCAAGGTGAGCTCGGAGCCCGGGAAGCGGCTCCTCCATCTAGGCCGTGGTCCGGACCGTTCTGTACGGGGAGGAAGAGCCTGTGGGTGCGAGGCCCTGAGGCGGCGGCTCAAGGCCAGGGATCGCGCTCCAGGGGTCGGAATAGCCGTCCGTTCTCGCTCGCCTCTGACCCGAGGACCAGGCGGGTGGGGCTCCCTTAAGTGGAAGGAACAGCACTTCCGGCGCGCAGATATGACGCGAAGCTTTCTGTCTGTCTTGGCTGTCTACGGTGCCTTGGGGCCCACACCTGATGGTGCTCTGGACTTATTCCTGGCCTCTGCGTCTAGGGCCCCTCTCGAGGCTGAGGCTCGGTTTCGGACCCGGGCCTGCTGCCGTCGTGCAAGGCTAGTTCAGTGCCTTTCCACTTAGCTATCTTTTGCAGAGAAATCACCTTATGGGCCACTGCCACCCACTGCCACTCTGGGTTGTGATGAGCAGAATTCCACCCTAGTCGAAAGCAGTATGAACTGTTTAATCAACTGAGAAGCGTCCATTTCTGAGGGTGGAAAATGAAAAAGCAACATCTGAGTCAATCGAAGCAATTCCTGACCTGACTGGGGTCAGCATGAAGCCTTTAGAATGATGCCCTTACTCCTCGAGTTTCTGAATTTGGTATACAGTCACCTGAAAGTGTTTGGAGTTTTCCTCTTTATGTGAAGGCAGAGGCCCAGCTCCTGTAGTTAGGAAACTAAAGATGCTTGGCTTTTTTTTTTTTTTTTTTTGGTCTAAAGGGTTTGTGTATGTCTCATCTGTAACAAAGAATAACTAGACTGTTGGACTTTCGAACACATGTGAACACACATGAACACACAAACTTATTTCCTGATCTCATGGTTTATTTGATTGTGGAGGTCAATCATTTTTTTAATGAAGCTTTATATACAACTTGTTCATTTAGTTTGGGTGGCTTTAAGGGGCCACATCACTGCAGTGATCAAGGCTTACTGACCAAGTGATCTCAGTGTCTCTTGAGCAATGCTCAGGGGACTGTGCATTAAGGCAGCTGGTACCCAGTCTATGCAGTGCCTCTAGTCCTTAGCTCTCTTAGACTACTATTTAACCATTTTAAAATAAATTCTGAATCATGACCTTGTTTTTATGTTCTGTTCCCTCTACTTATTTTTGGAAAATCTAAGTGAATATTATATCATATAATAAATATAATATGTGAACACAGGAACATATATATATATATATATATATATATATATATGCTCATTGAACTAACATTGGTATCTTTCAACAAAGGCAACATCCATCCCCTCTACCTCTCCAAATTTCACCCCCAGAATTTTACCACCAGTTTGTAGTTTTGTTTTTTTTTTTCTTTTTTTTTTTTGTTTGTTTTTGGGCCACACCCAGTGACGCTCAGGGGTTACTCCTGGCTACGCGCTCAGAAGTCGCTCCTGGCAGGCACGGGGGGGGCCATATGGGAACCGGGGGATCGAACCGTGGTCCGTCCTAGGCAAGGCAGCAGGCACCTTACCTCCTGCGCCACCTCCCGGCTCCCCAGTTTGTAGTTTTTTACATTTGTCCCCTTTGTTTATATTCCCCACCAGTGACTTTTCTCCTTTGACTTACTTTACATGGATAATGTCCCTTAAGGTTCACTCATGTTGAGACAAGTGGTAAGATTTCATCTTTTAATTGATGAATATTTTATTGTGAAGATATGTCACAGTTCTTTATTCTGTTGGTGGACATTTAGTGTTTTACCATATTGGCTATTATGACTACAACAGCAAGCACCATAGGAGTGCATATTTCTTTTCAAATTGGTGTTTTGCATGAGTAGAACCAGACAGATGACTAAATTGTAGTTTCCAATGTTCAAGGAATATCTATTCAGTTTTTCATATTCTTGCCTCAATTTACATGCCCACCATGGTGTCTGAGGGTCCTTCCTTTTTCTTCACATCCTGCCAACTGTATCTTGTTTCTGATAGTAGTCAATCTGGCAGATATAACATGAAATCTTACTATTTTTTGACCCATCTATTTTATTCTCCTTTGTGAAGTGCCTATTTGTGCCTATGACCACCTTTACCTGTCTGCTTATAAGGTTTACAAATATTTTCTCCATAATCAGTCTTTCTCTCAATGTGAAGAAGAGTTTTGGTTTGATTTATTTACTTTTGAAAATTTGTTTCTGGGACCGGAGAGAGAGCACTGCGGTAGGGCGTTTGTCTTGCACACGACCGACCTGGGGTGGACCCAGGTACGACTCCTGGCATCCCATATGGTCCCCCGAGGCTTCCAGAACTGATTCCTGAGTGCAGAGTCAGTAGTAACCTGTGAATGCTGCTGGGTGTGGCCCAAAAAGTTCCCCACCCCAAATTAGATTAAAATTAAAAAAAAAAAAGAAAATTTGCTTCTATTTCCCTTTGCTGTTGGAGATGAATCCACAAATATATCACTAAGGTTATGTCAAAGGCTTTATCATCCAGGTATTCTTTCTGTGTGTTGTTTTTTGAGCTACATTAGGATTTTAACCTTAGCTCTGTACTCAGAAAATCACACCTGGTGGGTTTAGGGGACCATATTTTTGCCAGGGATCAAGCCAGTATAGAGTGCATGGAAGTACTATTTCTAGGGCCCTTCTGTGTCCCATGGTTTTAGATTTTGTATTTAAGTCTTGAATCCATTTTTATTTTATTTCTTTATGTGATAGAAGATGATGGTCTGGTACCACTCTTGCATATTGTGCTATTTTTCTGGGATGTTTATTGAAAAGATTCTTATTTCTTGTATATTATAAGTTATTATTTTATACATAGGTTCATTTCTGGTTTCTTAATTCTGTTTAGTGTATCTTTTTATTCTATAGTATGCTATTTTTTTCATTGTTGTAACCTTAAGTTTACTACAGTAAAATTGGAGACAAAGACCATGATAGCCATTTTTGTTCTTTTTAATTAAAGATTGCGTATGTGATTGAATTTTGTTGTGGTTCCATTCAAATTTTAAGATTTTTTTATTTGGTTTCACTTCTCTGAAAGATGCTGTTTTAATTTTTATAGGGATTCTATTGACTCTATAATGCTTTAACTAAAATGATCGTTTTAACATTAGTTTTTCTCATCCATGAGCTTATATCTTCCCATGTCTTTGTGACTTCTTTGATTTTTTTTCCCAGTGTCTTGGTTTTCAGTGTACAAGAATTTTGCTTTCTTGATTAAATATATTCCCAGGTATTTATTTCTGATATTTATTTAAGTGGTATCATTTTCATAATTTTTCTTCTGCTAGTTTACTACATATAAAAATGAAACACTTTGTTGATTTTGTAGCCTGCAACTTTACTGTATTCATTTATTATTTTCATTAATTTCTTGGTAGAGCCTTTAAAGTTTTCTTTGCAAAATCTCAAGTCATTTCTAGTTTTAATTTTTTCCTTTTCCAATTTGAATATCTTTTATTTATTTATTTTTCTTATCAATGTTGTAACCAGGATCCCTAGTAAGAGACTGTTAATGAGAGTGGTAAGATTGAGCATTCTGTCTTGTTTCTAATTTGGGAGGAAAAAAACCCTACAACTTTGACCATTGAATATTTTGTTTTATAAATGGGCTTTTCATATGTGATCATTATTATATTTAGAGATGTCTATCCTTTAACTGATAATATTTTTAAAAATATAATAACTAGCTTCCAGTCAAATGTTTTTATGCATATGAGATAAATATATCCTTTTATCCTTAGTTTTATTGATGTATATTAGATGATTTACATATATTGACCCATCTTTATTTCCCTGTAATACATCTTGGTTATGTTAAATGAACTTATTAATGACCTGTTCCATTTGGATTACTTAAATTTTGTGTATTTTTTCTGTTTAGGAGATATATGAACATCTAATTTTTCTATTCATTTGTGCTCTTGTATGATTTGAATACTAGGGTAATGTTAAATATGTAAAAGTTGTGGTAGGTATTTCCTCACCTGAGGGTATTTTTTTTTTAATTTAGGTTAGAATTATTCTTTTAGAAGGATAGGGATTCTATCTTTGGAAATTTGATGGAAATTACCACTGTACTAGTCTGGTCCTGGGCTTTTTAATAGTTTTTATCCTTTGATTTCTTTGTGACCCAGTACATGTTGTTTAAGTGCCACATATCTGTGCTTTTGCCAGCTTTCTTCTGTGTGTGATTCAGAACTTTATATCACTGTGTCAGAAAGATGTTTGATATATTATTATTCTTAATTATATTGAGACTTGTGTGCCAATATGTAATCAATCCTTGATAATTTTGTGTGTACATGAAATAAAGATTAATTCTGCTGCTTTGTGATAATGTTCTGTGTACATATTAATTCCTTTAGTCTCTTGTGACATAAATGGTTTTCTTTTTTTTGTTTGTTTGTTTGGAAATTGATCCACTTAAGTGAATTCTTAAGTCCTTACTGATCATTGTGTTACTATCAGGTTTGTTTACTTTGGGGTTTTTTTTTTTTTGGAGGGGGGTACAGTTTAAAAATGCTTATTTTATTTTTTCTGCTTTATTTTCACCAGAGAGTTCCACGAACTGGCTGGGTATACAGAAATGTAGAAAATCCAGAGAGTGTATCAGATCACATGTACAGGATGGCAGTTATGGCTCTTGTGACCAAAGATGAGCATCTTAACAAAGACCGGTAAGCTGACCTGAACTCTGATGATTGTTAGAGTCTTTGGTCTGAAGGATTACAATACTTTTCATGACTGAGGTCTGTGTCATTATTATCTATAGGATAATTTATATGTCAGGAAAATTTAGTCAGTACACACAGATTCAGGATATGGGAAAAGGGAACTATGTGTTTGAATGCTTCAGTTATAATAGACTGCACTATGGGTTTTCTCTTGAAAATATGTGCCATAGTTACAAGAAACAAAAAAAGTGATAATAGGGCTTTTAAAGTCCTGAAGGTTAGTGTGAAATGTATAAAATTTTAAAATTATGTTGGTAAATATGTACTTTTTGAATACCTTTTTACAATAGCAGCACCTATTTTTTTTTTTTTTTTTTTTTTTTTTTTTTTTTTTTTTTTTTTTTTTTGGTTTTTGGGCCACACCCGGTGATGCTCAGGGGTTACTCCTGGCTATTTGCTCAGAAGTAGCTCCTGGCAGGCACGGGGGACCATATGGGGAACCGGGGAATCGAACCGTGGTCCGCAGGCAAGGCAGGCACCTTACCTGCAGCGCCACCGCCCGGCCCCCAGCAGCACCTATTTTTGAAGTGTTTTTTAGTGATGTGTGCAAAATAAAGTTGAGAAAAGATATCTTCTGTTATGTCAACAAGTATTTAAATTGCTTTTTGAGTTCATTTTTTTCTTTTTTGAATATGAGACAGTATATCAATTCTAGATCAATTATGTGGGTTCCAACAAGTATAAAATAAGTTACTTTAGAAAATTAGCAAGCTATTCTCAGGATACAAAATCTGAGTTGAACTCTGAGGGGCTGACTAGATGGAGAGAAGAGATAGAGAGCAGAGGCCTTATGGGAGGTGCTTAGAAGTATATGCTAGAAATAATAAATTAATCCATTTTATTGCAACACAGGATTTGTTAGGGATCCCAAGAAGTCCTGTTACTTTGTAGGTGAAATGAAATTGAAAAAAAAATTGAAGACAATACAGAAGAGAAAAGTCTTAAGTGGAAATGAACCTAAAAGTAACCTGAAATTTGAACTTGGTAAGAGAGACTATAGGCAGTCCTCTCACGATTAGGTTTTGTATTGCCTTGGTAATGCGGTGGGGACATAAAACAGAGTTTTCTGTGGTCTGTCTCTCTGGATTTGCTTTTGTTGTTTTGACATCAGTTACTCTTATCACTAATCATTATCACTAATGACTATAATTATTTGCTGAATGATCAACATGTGCCGAGGACATAATTGAACAAATTAATTTTTATACCAAAAGTTTTTAATCTCATTATTATTAGTTCCTCCACTTTTTCTGTTTATAGACGATAAAATGAAGGAAGACAAAACTCAGAATCCAGAGAAATTTAGTAATTTGAAAACTTGGAACTAATAAATGTTGGTTGCTGGATTCAAATTCAGGATCTATCCAAATCTACCCCAATTCTCAATTAAGGGCCTTACGTAGAGGCTTGAAGAGAGCTCAAATGAAGAAGTTGCCTTGTATGGTTTGATCCCTAGCTTCCACTACAAAATAAACTAATAAAAGGACTCATTTTGACATGTAATATACATTTGGGATATAATTATTTCTAGTTTTATGTGTGTTTAGGGATTAGAGGGAGCAACATTGGGATACCCAATGACGTTTGACAGCTTCTTCAGGTTCTCTGCTTAATTATCACTCCTAGCTTTATGCTCAAGATCAAACTGAATTAGCTGTATGTAAATCAAGTTCTTTAGCCCCTGTACTATTTCTCCAACTCTGACTGTAATTTATGTATCAGTGATTAAATGTTGTAATGTAGTGGTTTTCATCTGCTAGTCTATGGACTGGCTCAGCTGTGAAAAGGTTGAAAACCACTACTACCACCAGATCTTCTGACTTTCTAGTCTTCAGTTATCAAACGTTTTAATTTGCTATTTTGGGAAACCAACTATGTTTTAAATAAATTCATGTGAACAATACCCTCTGATCTTTAACCATGTAATATGTTAAATATTAAGTAGCAGTTTTTATCCAGAACTGTTACAGGCTGGCAGAATATAATTAATTTAGAAAATACTGTATTTAACTACTCTGAGGGTGGAGGAAAAATAGAGCATATTATGTAACTTCAAAACATAGTGAAGGAACTTATAATTACTATAATTCTGTATAATTATTTAACATTTTTTTAAGCAGATGTATACGTCTAGCCCTCGTTCACGATATGGCAGAATGCATCGTTGGAGACATAGCACCAGCAGATAATATTCCCAAAGAAGAAAAACATAGGCGAGAAGAGGTCAGTGTAACAATTAACTCTATAGAAGACCCTCCAAAATTCTCATACTGAGGCAAAGCTAAGTTTATTAGACCCATCTGTTACAGTTAGGGAGAACATAGCCTTGACAGAATCTTAGAAGGATCTCAGAAAAGATAATGATGGGAGAGAATATTTCTAGTTTTGAGGCCTGACTGGATGCTTAGATCTTACAAGATGGACAACTAGTTGGAATTACATAGAGTTTAAGATACAGTAGTTTGGAATTGGTCAGATTGGTGAGGCAAGGTTTCTGATAGTATTGAAGAGTAAGATATTAGTTCTTATTCTTTTTGAATTGTTTACAGTCTTATCTTACAGAAAATAAGGGTATCTTGGAGTAAGCAGCAAATTTGTGTTTGTTTGTTCTCAGCCTTGTTTACCAGAAGAACAGGAAAAGATGTCTGTTCCCAGTCTTATTTAATGCAGGTAGGGTTAGTGCTGTTGATTTCAGTTGTCTTTAGTATGTAGACAAATATACTTTTTTTAGAACAATAGAAATAGCTGGAACTTGAAGGAATACTTCAATAGTTAAACTCTGTACAGAGAAGTTCTTTATAAATCTCAAGTTCTCCATAACTAATACTATTACTTACTATTTAAGGAATATTTTTCTTTAAACGTTTATTTTTATTAAATCATTTTGAGATAGAGTTAAAAATTTGTTGATAATTCAGTTTTGATCCATACAATGTTCCAACACCCATCCCTTTACCAGTTTCTATTCTCCGCCACCAATTTCCCCAGTTACCCTCTTGTCAATCCCACCCCCAGCCTTCCTCTATGGCAAATAATCATTCTTTCTTTTCATTTTAGGTACCATAGTTTGCAGTACTGTTACTGAAGGATTATGGGGATATCACTTTACTTCATTACAATTCCTAGTTCTTTTGCAGCATGATCATTTCTAGATATTATTACTTTAGTGGTGCCTTCTGTGTCTTAACTGCATTTTCCACTCATTATTTATATTGTCTTTGGATATTATTCTCACATGATATATTTTATTTTTTATCCTAGAGATGAGTGTGATCACTCTATACCTGTCCATCTTTAAGAAATTTTAAATTAGTCCTTTAGTGGCTAAACATAAAAATACATTTTTATCAATACAAAATTAATTAGATATTGAGCTCTAAATTAGAGCTCTAAACCAGAGATTAATTTCAATGAGAAAGATATAATTGAACCAGAAATGGAAAAATCTAGAATGTTTATATATATTTGTCTGTGTGTATATTTTCAGTGGTTGGCACCCAATTCAGGAATTTCTGCAATCTACTTTTATTTTATTTTTTTTGGTTTTTGGGTTACACCCCACAGTGCTCAGGGGTTACTCCTGGCTCTATATTCAGAAATTGCTCCTGGCAGGCTCAGGGACTATATGGGATTCAAACACTGTCCTGTATGCAAAGCAAATGCCCTACCTCCATGCTATCTCTATGGCCCCTACTTTTAGGATTTGGTTCCAAGTTGTTAAGTGGATGGATCATTCATAAAGATGATCTAAAAGGATAGGTTGGTTGAAATAGACAACCTTAGGACTAAAAGAGAATGCATTTCAGTAGCCAACTACATCTTTGTCCTTGTAGAGGCAAGAACATTTACAGGGAATTCCAGTTTTGAACTTAAAACCCATCTTACATCTTACATTATGTAAACATGGGAAATAATGTTAGGAATGAGTGTTTCCTGCTGAGTATAGTTCTAAAAATGCTCATTAAGAATCATGAAAGAGGGCCGAGAGTGATGGCATAGTGCCCTGAGTGCAGCCAGGTATGACCTAAAAACCAAAATAAATAAATAAATAAATAATCATGAAAGCATATTGAAAAGCAGGAAGCTAAAGAAATAGTTCCCTATAGGAATCTACTGTAATGGTAAATAAATACTTTCTCAATTGATCAGTAGAATAAATACCAAATATCAGTTATTGTTAGATATCAGTTAGCTCAAGTACTGACAATAGAAATAAAGACTAGGAAGACTAGTCCTGAGTAGAAATCTTGCCACCGTGGCATGAGGGTGTGAGGGTGGTTAGGTCAAGAAGGGATCCCTATGACAATGTTAGTGGGAAATGATCTCCTAGATAAGAACTGGTGCTAAAATGATATAAACTGTATGTATGATATCCTCTCAGTAACAGTATTATAAACCAAAATATCTAATAGGAAAAAGAAAAGTGTTTACTATAAAGACAGATGCGAGGGTGCAGGTGGAAAACTGGGGGCATTCGTGGAAGGACAGTGTTGAAGGGAGGCTACTTGAACGTTGTTGGGCTGAAACTCAGTCATGAACAACTGTGTAACTTGGAACCTCACAGTGATTCAATAAATAGAAAAAAAATCAACTCAGAACCTTCTAGATTTAAAACAAAGTCAAAAGGGAGAATTTCCAACATGGGGATTTAGAGAAAACCTGCTACTTGCCCTGACAAAAGCTGATTCATGGCCAGTGGTACTTCACTGGACTGAGCAATAGATCCAGGAATGGATGAAAACTTTTTTGGAAGTGTCTAGAGTGATAGTACAGCATGTAGGGTGCTTGCCTTACACAAGGAGAACTAGAGATCAATCTCCAACATCTAAGAGCACCAACTACTCTCAAAACCAAATTAAATAAATAAAAAAGGAAAACTATTTTGGCTTCATTAAACTTCCTGGCTATTCCCCTCTCCTTTTGATTCACATAAAAACAAATATAATCAGAACAGCCAGGGAAACATTGAAAAAAACCACAAGTTCTTGGATAATAAGCCAAAGACTTAGAGAGTGTTGTTAATTCTCTTGTCTCTTCTTGCTGCTGGGTAGGATTTGGGAAGAGAGAGAAGGATCCGGGAAGTGAGCAATTCTTTATGCAGATGGTGTTTATGAACAAGATTTGGATGTCTAAACCATGCATTAAGATAATTAAAGGAGGATTTCTTGGCTTGAGGTGGAAAGCACATAATGAGAACCAGGAAGCATCATTTATCCGGAGGCTAACTAACTATATCAGGTCAGCTTTAAACTGAAGTAGGAGGCAGGGAAAATACTATTATTTGGAAGGCTGATTGGCTTGGAGAAGAATAGATATTAAAATGAAAGGGAAAATGAAAGCCTTGAGAAAAATTTGGGGGGGTCAAAAGCAATACTTGTAATTTGACTTCCCTAAACAGGATAAAATAAACTATTATAACCCAACAGGGTACATGATGTGTAATAGGGGTTATCAAGAACTGATATAATAGACCTTTCATCTAAATTATGGCAATGACAGCTTTACTCCTTTGCAAAGGGAAAAAACATTACCTTCTGTTAGAAAGTAGAACCATAGTGGTTCTAGTTAAGTCAGTGAAGGACAAGTAATTTAAAAGGAGATGAATCAATCTATTATAGGAGTGAGTTCTTGAACATTACAAAATGGAGAAAATAAAATATATGTATAGTGACTATTTTATAGACTGCGTATTAGATGTCAAATAATCAGTGTTTAATATGTATCAACTACTTAATTCTCACAAGAATTCTTTCAGACAGATTATGATCATAGAGCCCATTTTAAAAATGAGGATCTCAAAGGACGAAAGGGTTAAATAACTTGCTCAATCCCATCTTAATGTATACTTTACAATATAGTTTGCAAACTGCTATACCCTTTTAGCCTTAGCAATGTGTAAATGATGGGTGTGTGATGAAAAATATGTGCTAGATGTTTGCCATAAAACCAAGACAAGCCATTTACTGTAAATTTGATTTGGCTCAGAACTTTGACACATGAGAAATTGTGACTCTAGATGTCTGTGTGAACAAGGTAAAACTCCATTGAGAAGTGGGACACGGCATACCAGCAGGAATGGAAACTTGTGCGCTGTGCTTAAGGGTGGTGAATTCAAGAAAATTCATAGGAAAAGATGAGCTTGATTCTCTGACTTATGGTACCCAGTTTAGAATACTAAGAAGTTTCAAAATGTATTCTGATTATTGTATTACAACAAGTAATATTAGTGAACTTAGATTTAGAAAATTATTACTCAGTATCAGGAAGAAAGCTCTCAGATGTTTATTTCTTGCTTTTTTATTTTTAAAAGTATATATAGAGCTTCAATCTCAGGAAGTTTATCAATTAGTGAATTAATTGTGATCTCCAAGAAGCTAATTCAGTCTTTGCCTGCATTAAAGAAATGTAATATCGCACATGACAGAAGCAGTGATTCTATTCCATTTCTCCTGGGTTAGATTGCATATTTATTGGTTGCTAAATCTCATGCTGAATATATCACTATAAATGGGATAAAAGTCATAAAAAGGAAGTGGTTGTTTCTATAATTTTATTTATAATTTTATATATAACTTTATTCCTTTAATTAATTTGTATCCAGAATCTATGAGAAGAAGTGGGGAGTTCATCTGTTTTCATTTTGTTTTGTTTTGGTGCCAGAGACTGGGCCCATGGCCTCAGCCTATGAACATATGTTCTTGATATCCTTGGCTCCACTATAATTTTTATTACCAATAATAAGTATATGTGGAAATAGTCTACTGTTTTTTTTTCCCCCGCCATTTGATTTTGTACAAAATCTTTATGTTGCCAAATGTGGTTTATAGCCATATTTTTTCCCAAGGAGCCTACCCTCTGTGGTCAAAGAACTGAAACAGATTAAGAGGTGTAGAATGAAGATATGAAAGAATTTAAAGTCATGAGATTGAGTGATAGACCACATGTCCCCCAAATGTGGTATTTTAGAAAGGTATTGGAGCAACACAAAAATGAAGAACAAGATGGTAATGATGATGGATGCTGGGACATCAGATGCTAGAACTTCAGATATTTGAAATAAATCCAGGATACCTTCTGTTTTCATGAAAGTTCTATTTTATTTCTTTTTTAATGTGTTTTGGCTGACTTTGGGGCTTCTACTTATGGCGTCTTTCTCCCAGCCTCAGCTGGGACATTCATATGGCCCCTGTGTGTTTGTGTTACAGGTTGTGTTACAGGACCAATTCCTGTGGCCATGGGGATTCTGACCCAGTTGGGTCATTGTCTTTCTGCTTGAAACTAAATGATGTCTGGGAAGGAAAGTAGGAGGAATGGGCATAAACATAGTTTAAGAACTACAGGGACAATTTGTAGCTTCATAATCAAAGTATGAAGCTGGGAGTATATAACTCCACACCTTAATATGTATAGTGATCATACTATCCCCAACACCATAGTTCTTTGCCCTTTAACAGCCTTTTCAGCATGTATTAAAGCCTACTAATGCTACCATGTTATTTTCATTATGTTAATGAGAATAGCTATCCATTTTTTGCAGAATTTTACATTTTTCACTAAAACATATTAATAATTATCCGGTGTAGATCAATGTATCTACTATCCTATAAGTCTGAGCATGTTATTTGGCTTTGGCACATCAGTTATTGACTTAAATATAAATATGAATATGATTTAAATAATGGTTTGCTCTTTCAGGAGGCGATGAAGCAGATAACACAGCTCCTACCAGAGGATCTCAGAAAGGAGCTCTATGGACTTTGGGAAGTAAGTATATAAAATGGCAGCTGTTTATTGTAGCTTAGTTTGTTTTGTTCATTGATGTCTTAGCTGACTTAGATTATCTTAGTCACTTGTCCTCTAAATTAGTGTTTATATAATAATTTGTGTTTACATCTATTTCTCACTTCCCAACTGCTACAAGAATTTCTCATGCAAATACACAGTTCTATAGTCTCTGCTGTTCCCCCTTTTTCTTTGTTAACAAAAAAGCCTGGCAAGAATTTTGACCCTTAGATTTCTTGATACATTGCTCTCACTTTCCACCCTGCACACCCCACTTCAGCACAGCCATTTCAGCTTTTGAAAAGAATGTGGGCTATCCTGAAGTGTTGTTAGGACTTGGTTTGTGTCTCCATCCAATTTAGTAGTGAGCATCCAGGATGCCCAATGCAAACTAGGTCTGCTGATTACAGAACTTTGGCAGTTGACTGGGAGGACCAGCAAGAATACAAAGGAAAGTAACTTCTTCATGTGCTTATGCCTTATCCTGGGGTGTTTTTTATTTGTGAAGGAAAAGCAACAATACCACCCTTCCTACTGTAGATCCTCACTTCTCTTATTTAAAGCCCTGGATCTATTCTCTGTCTTTTCTCCAAGACAGCTCTGTCTCTAACTCTTGCTATCCATGTTTCTATATTACTCTGTCTTCAGAGCTCATCTTCCCCCCCCCCTCCATTATACCAGAACCTCACCCTGCCTTACTGTATCTTAAGCCACTTTACTTTCTTCTCTTTCTGTCTCAGCTGGACCAAAGGAGTACAAATAACATTGTAAGTCAGTAGGAAGTATTGCATAGAGCAAGGACATCGAGCTGGAGAAAGTGGTTCTGAATCCCAGCTCCATTGGCTCCATGCCCTTGCTTCACTCACTGAACTCTGGTCAACCATTTCTCCTCTACAAAATGAGAATAATATAATGCCACGTGCGCTAAACTTATTAGGTCGTTTACAAAACTCAGATAAACTAGTTTTGATTTTTGATTTTCTAAAATCGACTTTACCTGAACTCATTCAGCAGTAAAATCTTAATCTGAGTCAATAAGAGGTTGGTTTGTATTCCCACTCATTCTCCTTGATGTGTAAATCAATATCCTTAGATGGAAAGATATTCATCTGTTTGGTAACTGAGTCTTCCCTAGGTCCCATTAGAACTTTATATTTTTACATATTATCTTCTAAGATTTCAAAAAGCTGAAAATGTAAATAGTTCCAGCCCCTGGGTTAAAGATAGTTCCAGACTCTGGGTTTAAGATACGGGACCATGAATCTTTTATACTGACCTTGTCAAATAATGGTGAAAATTGAATCTGACAAAGTATGTGTGGTTTACAGACCAGAGCCTGGATCAGCTGGCATCTGATACTGATATCTGTTATAGCAGTGTTTCTTTAGGTAAAAAGAGTCCCTTGTTTCAAAGTATGTACTTTTAAATGAGCTTTGGGACATAATAAGTTAGGAAATAATGAATTGGAGTCAAGTTGCCTTTTATTCATAAAAGAGAAAAAATATGACACCTTAGCTTATGGCAAGACTCAAATTTGAGAGTATTTTATAAGAATTTGTGCCCTGTGCCTTCTCTTTTCATAGCCATCTCCAATGGGCTAATTAAAGTTTACTACAAAATCTACTTCAGTTATAACACCTAATGAAAAAAATTCAGTCAGTTAAAAAGACACTGGTTATAAAATATATATATTGCTTAGATTACTATATAATTATTATATAATACATATTATAGATACATACTTAGTTATAGGACTTAATAGCCTCTAAACAATTTATAAGTTTTGATTCTATCAAAGTTTCTTTCAGTTAACAAAGTTGATAAAAAGATCTCAGGATAGGAACCCCACCACAGCCACTCTGGGAACATGACAATCCTTCAGAGTTGTCACAGGAAAGCCAACCAACCTCTTAAAAAAAGATGCAGTGGTGTACATTTCTTCATTAGTAATACAGGGAGATACTGTTGGTTGATATATAAGAAAAATTGTGACTTATCTGTTTTTCTTCCTTTCTTTGCCTCACTCAAAAGTGCTCAGAAGACCAATACGAGTGCTGACAATTGAATCTGGGTTAGCTATATATGAGGCAAGCACTTTGTCAGTTGTATTGTCTCTCTGCCCCTTGGCTTATTTATTTTCTGGACCTCACCCTTCATGGTTTGAAAAGGTTGGAAATTCTTATTGTTTTATTTTGATTTTGTGGGGGTCATACCAGCTATGCTCAGTGATCTTGTTTGGCTTTGCTTTGGGTGACAGTCCATATTCAGTGCTGAGGATCAAACTGGAATTTGCTATTGTATAAGACTATATCCCTTATCCCTTGTGCTGTCTCTTCTGCCCCTATTGTTGGCATCTTTTATCAAGAACCAAAGAGTAAAAATGATGATCTTATTATAAATCAGCCATACTACATTTTTATGCTGGAATTAAAGAAGTGTTTTCATAGAGAAAAGTGCCTGACTTTTTAAGTCTTTATTAGCCACCTGCACCCCCCTGAATGAGTCACAGTTTTACAGTTTTGAAGTGTGAATCTAGAGGGTACTGAGCAGACTGTACATAAAAGTTATTCCTCATTTTTTATTTTATAACAAGTGTACACATGTTGCTTGTGTGTATGTGTGTGAGTGTCTATGTGTATATATTTAAGCTCTCTGAAAATCATTACACTAAATTAGGAAGTAATCATCTAGTATTGCCCATTATCTTGTAAAGAGAATTGTCCCTGTTTTCTTTTTGCCATACCTGTTCAAGTATACTTTTTCAAGAAATAGGGTGACATTCTTTCTATGCATAGTGTATGTTTTCCTCAGCTTACAGAATCTTCTGATGAAATAAATAAACCACTGCTCTTTATTTCTGGTAGGTACTTAGTTCTTATGTCTCCCTAAATTCAGATTTTGAAGTTCTAGTGCTTTATGCTATTGTTTGGAGAAAGGATTTTTACAGAGGTAATGAAGTTAAAGTGATTTTGTTGGGTTGAACTGTAACAGCTCAACTGTGTCCAAATGAAAAATAGGAAATTTGAAAAAAGAGAGAGATTGTGAGAATACTATATGCACATGAAAGTAGTTCTCTGCATGCCAAGGTGAACAGCCTGATGGAGACCCTTCCTTCATAATCCTAGGAATAACCAACCCTGCCATTATCATAGTAATGGCAGATGAACTTCTACCCTCTGCAACAGAGACACAAATTTCTAGTACCTGAGTCACACAGTTTGGAACCATTTTTACTGTAGTCCTAGTGAACTAATGTGCTTCCCCACCTCTTTCCAGTACCTGTGACCGCGACAACTTGATTATTCTCTTAAAAATTTTTGGATTACATCTATTGTAGCTTTTCACTATATCTTTTAGAATTTTGTGAAATTAGAACTGAAAGAAAGTTCCTTCATTTTATATGTCAGGAAACTAAGGAATCGGGGTCAGAATGGTGGTGCCGTGGTAGGGCATTTGTCTTGCATGCTGTTGACCTAGGACAGACCAAGGTTCGATCCTCCAGCATCCCATATGGTTCCCCAAGCCAAGAGCAATTTCTGAGCAAATATTTAGGAGTGTCACTGCGTGTGAAGGAAGGAAGGAAGGAAGGA
>PVKC010019552.1:0-19038 GCA_004027635.1 Crocidura indochinensis
ATTTCTGAGCCTAGAGCCAGGAGGAACCCCTGAACGCTGCCAGGAGTGACTGAAAAACAAACAAAAATAAAATCACAGCCTGAAAATTAGACATCAGAGAGAATTTTTCTCTTTTATATATAGCACTGAAATGCTTCCATAAATTCTTTCTTTTAATCTCTTTACAATATTCCACATAGTTTTGTTTTACAGAAAGTTTTTCTTTGTATTATAGGATGTTCCTTTACCTTCTTGTTGGAATTTGTAACAAGTTGAATTTACCTGTACATATATCTGTCTTCGTGTGAATCAGTGAACTTTGGAATGCAGGGCTTTACTAACTCCAGAAAACTTCTCAAAAGAAGTATTGAGAACTTGAATAAACAATCTTTACTCCAGCAGATCTCTCAAATTTGAAAGATGCCTAACTGCCATGATCGAAGATTTCTTCCTACTATTTATAAAACTCATGAAATGTATTTCTCTGTGTCAGGATTTCTACCAACATATTCCACGAGAAAAGAAAAACAAACTACTCAACTGAAATTCTTCTGCATTAAAGTTAATCAAGTACCAGATAGATATGTCCCTCCCATGCTATCAAATACCTTCAAAGAATGATAATGGTGATCTTTCTCAATGTTGACTTTACTAGGTTGTAGGGAGATCATTTATTTCTGGGTTCACACCTCTTTTATTTTTAAAACAAAGCCCCAAAACAGAGAGAAGGCACTTGGAACTGTTAAGGAAACTGATCTAAGATAATTTTGAAAAGGTGGGAGGGCTTAAAGCTGATAGGTAAAGTTGGTGAAACTGCGATTCAAATATATAAACAAATGTATAGACAGTTGAGTAGTTACTCTGGTATCAAATGAAGAGCTGTCTGACTCCTAGGCTTTATCTTCTGCTCTGACTAGACCATGCTGCCTCCCAAATCAATTAGCTTAGCCACCTGCTAGCTAATGAACAGCTTCATCATTACAGGCTGATGTGTTGAGTTTGAATTGTTGGCAGACAACAGCCCAGGGAGTCTCATGGAGAATTTCCAGAAGTCTTAATCTGTGAAAAGCTGGTGTCTGTTCAGGCAGGTTACACCTTTTCCCCCCTTTGTGCACCTGTGCTATATATTTAAAGTTTTTGTGAGAGTCATGGAGATTTACAATTTTTTTGCTTCTTTGACATATTTTATAGACTCTTTGTCAGAAGTAAGTTCGTATTCTTTCTTTGTTGGGCTTTCTCGTATATTAAGAGTCACTGCTTGTCTCCATATATTCAATCTGTACTCACTGAATTATTAATGGATCAAATGCTCTTTCTTCATGATTCTTTCATGTTTATATATCTTGAGAAAATCATTCAGAAAATGCATTCGTTGAAGATAATCTAAGAACACTCTTGGAACAGAGTTTAGCAATTTGAATACTGTCGAATATAAATCGAATGATATTAACAAAAATTAATTAATAATAAAGAAGACTAAACTGCTTTATTTATTTCCGCCAAAGACTAATTGGTTTTATGAATATTCATGTATACTGTTTTATTGTTATATGCTATTTACAAGTTACAGTGTAAAGCAAGTGTCCAAAAGTTAAGAACTGATTTAAGATTTATAAGTTACTAGTGATTTTTCAAGCCTTGAAAATTCCCATGTGTTTTTTCATCTCTGAAGCACTTAGATAGATTTTAATCACATTCCTATAAGAATATTAGTTATGTATTTTTGTAATATTTTATCTTGTAAATCTGTATCTTTACCACTAGTTAATATAGTAAAGACAAATCCCTACCTATGTATGTGAAATGTGTATATAAATTTATGTTATGTTAAAAATGATAATTTTTAATAAAGAATTTAAATGGGTTCACTAGAATACCAAAGAGTATCTAGCATTTGAGAATGATATTAACATAATGTGATTTTAAAATAAAAAGGGGAGATAATATATATCTTTAAAAAGCAGGTAGTTTATAAAATATTACTGCTATAATATGCTGTAATAATACACGATATATTTTTAAACAATTGATTTTTATTTTGTTCTTTAACCAGATATCCAAGGGCATTATGTTTTTGTAGAATTCTTCAGTCTTTTGCTCCTTTGCAGCTGTTGGTTTATTCTGTCATACCTATTCTCTAATTTTCTCATTTCCCTAAATGATCAATTCTGTGTGCTTTCAGAAAAGTTCTAAAGAAGAAATTTCATGGGTTTGATAATAATTTGCTCCTCCAAAACCTTAATTTGCCTCCTTTTAAGCTATTCAATAAAAAATTTTTGAGTTATTCTTAACTATAAATGGAAATGTTCCTTTTACCCATATCCTTAAGTTTTCATAAAAAATTTGGATTACTCTGAACTGAAAATATTCCTTGTGTTGTGACATGAGTCTAGAACAGGAATGTTCAATAGTGGAAATATTGGCATTTGGAAGCTTTGTTCTTTGTTCTAGGGAATTATAGAACATTAGTGTCTCCCCTAGCCGATGTTCACTAGGCTCCAGGAATAATTTCACTACTTCAGTGTAGCAAAGAAAATAGTTTCCATACATTGCTAAATATAACTTGAAAAGGGGCAGTCAAATCACCCCTGCACAAATGATAACCTTTGGAAAGCCTGGAGTAACACTTATTTTTTATTACAGTTTTACCTGAGCCTTATGCCTTTCCAAATAATACACATAAACCCATGACTATAAAGAATGCTAAAAATTCTTCATTTTTTTTAGTGGGCGCACATTTGGCAGTCCTCAAGGTGGACTGCTAACTCTATGCACAGGGATCACTCTTGGCTTACTCAATCAACCATATGGGATGTTGAGAATCTAAGCTGAATGAACTACTTGCAGGGCAAGCACTTCAACCCCCTGTATTACAACTTCATCCTTGAAAACTATTAATAGTTTCAAACAACTATAATCTGTAACTGATGCTTCTATCTTATGTTGATGCTTCTATTGCATGTATGTTAGAGATCTGAAACTCATTTGGCCCATTGAATACTTTTTTATTTTTATTTTTGGGTCACACCCGGTGACATTCAGGGATTACTCCAGGCTATGCGCTCAGGAATCGCTCCTGGCTTGGGGAATTATACGGGTTGCCAGGAATAGAAAATGATGTCCATCCTGGGTCAAGGCATGCAAGGCAAACGCCCTACCTCTGCACCATCACTCTGGCCCCAAGGCCAATAGAATATTATGGTATTTATGGTGCTTCATTTCTGAGACTAAGGTCTCAAAATCCCTCCATCTGAATTTCACTTGAACCATTAAGTGGACCTTATGAGCATATCTAAAACTACATGCTAAGTGTATGTAAGAAATCAAGTACAAGAGACACAATTCATTTTGGTCAGAGACCTAAAACTATCCATCCAAGAGAATCTACTAGCTGACTGGTAAGTTCATGGGAAGTGTCAGCTAAAGTCACAAATGGCCAAATCACAGATTTAAAATAAAATAAATGATTAGTAAGTCCTAATCATTTCAACCACAAATTTTGGGACTCTTAATTTCATTTATCATAAAGAATGACTGAGGTGGCTGCTATGTCTATTTATTTTTATTTTTCAAGTGATCTCTAAAACTGTGAGCAAACGTATTTCTATACTCTTTCTGTGTTAGTCATTCAAATAGGATTACCTAATTTACTTTTGTACATGAGTTCCCAAATATAGTCAGTACCACACAATAAGATTTTTAATTGTGTAATTTATTAAGGGATAGTATGGTATAATCATGCATTTTATGTCATGTTCTTGAATATGATTATGCTTGTTATAATGAATTTTATCAATGTTAAGCTGAAATTATCTTATAATAGCTAACAATAGTACTTACAATGACTTCTTAGATTGAATAACAAATTTCTAGAAGAGATTTGGCCAAATTTTCTATGATGACAGAAAACTTTGAATCTCTTTTGCTTAATGTATAAAAATAACCAGAACATTCATGTAATTAAATCTGTGTTGGCATTGTCCAATATTCGAATGTGCTAGAATTATAGTTTTCAAAGTTTTATTCTATAAAGCTATATTTACTATAAATCTTGGCATTGTTTACTACTCTAAATTGGTATTGTATAATGTGACTGGCAAGAGTGCAAGAGTGGAAAATAAAAGTAGGACTGCTATATATGAACTACTGAAAGTATCCTATAGGACTAGCTTCAGGAAGTAATGTAAATATTCTCTTTGGAGATATTTTCTAATCTTTTAGTTATTACCTACATTTTCATGTGTTTAAAAGATGACTTAGCATCAGGATAAACATAAAATTAAAAGAAGTTATTATCTTTATTTTTTGCATACTTAATGTATCTATAAAGGAAAGAACTTATGAAATGGGAAGCCCTTGTGGCTTTAGGATTGAGACATGCAATATCATTAATCTTTAGAGGCTACTGTCAGGGCACTATAAAAAAACTCTTGTTTGGTATAAAATAAATTATAACAAGTAGAAGTTAATCAGACAGATACAATATCAACTCATATATATATATATACACATATATATGACTATGACTTGCAACAGTGGGTATAATGATATTTCAATTATATCACAATCTTCTTAAAAATAAGAAAAATCTATTCTAGGCCTATTGCTGAAATATACCTATGATGTAAAGATGGTATTTGATACTTACAAAGTCTTTAGATTCCATATATTCTCTGTGGTCCCTATAGATTCTAAAATCTGATTACTCATGACTTGAGTAGTTTATTGTACAAAATTATGAAGATTTATTGTGATTGAAAATAAAATTAAGATTATTTGAAAAAGTCAGTATGAAACAACCTATCTTATTTCAGAAATAACCACAAACAAACACACTACAATTAAAAGTTTGAATATTCAGCTGTTAACAAAGACTCTCCTAATATTCAACTGTGGATTCAGGGTGTTGCAATGATTTTATTTAGGGGAACACTGAGGTTATAAATAAATATTTGAAAAATAAATCTAAAATCTAAGTTATTTCTGATATATGACATGGTCTCATATACTTGTGTATATTCATTAAGAAACATATTATTTTTATTATTTAAAAACCAAAAATCATTATTTTATCATTATTAGTTCTTCAAAGAAAAAGTATACACCATCAATAAATATTCACAATATACTTGAATGGGTCTCCTCTTGACTTTCTAAATAATGATGTTTTCTAAATAATTGATGTTTTTCTAAATCAAATCATTTGCTAAGATATTGGAATTTTGTATTTATGACCATGGGAGATATTATTCCTGAAAATATGTTTATCATCTCTAATTCAATACATTTGAACTTCCCTTCAAAATGTCTTTCCTCTATTATTCTTGATTTCTATTCTATTTGTATTTGTCTAACTATTGAATATCTTCTAAGTAATGCATACATATAACCTATATCCTCCTCATTCTCATTTTTTTTTCAAAAATCTTAGCAATCTAGGGGCCTGGGAGATAGCATGGAGTTAAGGCGTTTGCCTTTCATGCAAAAGGTCATCCGTTCGAATCCCGGTGCCCCATATGGTCCCCCGTGCCTGCCAGGAGCAATTTCTAAGCATGGAGCCAGGAGTAACCCCTGAGCGCTGCCGGGTGTGACCCAAAAACCAAAAAAAAAAAAAAAAAATCTTAGCAATCTTTTATTTCTTTTTTATTTTTATTCAGTCATACACAGTGGTACTTGAGACTTCTTTCTCTTCTGTGCTCAGGGATAACTAAAAAAGTGTGGGAGACCATAATGTGATTTTGAGCATTAAATTAGGATTCTCTCTCTATCTATCTATCTATCTATCTCTATCTCTATCACTCTGCTCTCTCTCCCCTCTCTTTCTCTCTCTTTCTAATGCACAAATGCTTAAGCATATAAACTCTCTCATGAAGTCAATTCATCTATTCCACATTGTTATTGATTCTTCGAAAACTTTCAGCATCATTGCTTTAATTGCAAAGTATCTATCCTGACAATTTTCAAAGTGCTTGCTGCATTAACTGCAGTAATCTTTCTAAAATGTACCTTTAATCAAGGAATTCACTTGCTTAAACATTTTGTTTTTAATAAAGCAGGGTTATCAAATGCCTACAGAGATCAACCAGGTAAAGAATTTAATGAAAAGAGCAGCCAGCCAACTTTAGTCACCTGGAAAACCTGGGTCTTCCCTAAAGCAGGCAATTTCTAAGCCCTAGCCAATTGACAAAGTACAAAAATGTGGGCTCTGTGAAGCCAGATGGCCTGGTATTTCAAGAGAAGCCAAAAATTTGTGTGAAGTCTCCTAATTTAAAATGATTACTTTGAATTAATTTTAATGCTTCTGGCCTAGAAGAATAAAGTTAAATCTTTTTAACATGTTAATGTGAATCTTATTATATGGTCCATCTCTTTAAATTTCCCTACTTTCAGTTTAATCTTTGCAATTTATACTGTAGTGACTGTAGTGAACCAATAATATTTGTTGGTATCATCTAGTCATTGTGATTCTGGTTTTTTGAATGCCTCTAGCAGGATAGTACCCTTTTAGGTACTATTGTAACCATTTTATACTATATAATCAGATGGAATCAGTTCTCTCTCTTGAAGGTTTGCCACTTATTATGCTTTTAAACTTATTATTTATTATGACACTTAAAAACCTGTAACTGCAAGTATAAATCTGCATTCCTATGCTTTCTTCTTGAGAGCCTTGGAAAAATTAGACCCCCAGAAACTAGATTCTTTATATTTCCAACTTTAACATAGTTTCTGATACATTTTAGGCACTCAATAAATGTTGGCTAAATAAACTGTTAAAATGAATAAGATTTATACTTTCTAAGTCCTATTTTGGAAAATTTGTCTTGTTGGTTTGGAGCCATGCTTGGTAGTTCAAAAGATACATCCTTACTGTGTCCTTAGATTTCACATCTGTCTGTGCTTGGGAGACCAGAGATAAAGCTTAGTTGGCTATATGCAAGACAAGTGTCATACCCACAGCATTACCTCTCCAAGCTCAAAAAACAGTTTTCAGGGATGAATACAATGAGAGTATTATATCTTAATTATTGCATAGAACTCAACTAGGATATAGAAACTACACCAAATATTTGAGCAGATACAAAGGGTCTTGCAGCAATGTTTTTGTATATAGCTCCTGAGTTAGACAGGTGCTCCTCAAACATAGGTCCTAGCTCTCTGGGGAGGAGTGAGGGATCAGTCTGGGGCTCACATGTGTGAAGCCAAATGAAATCTTTAAGGAGATTTAGTAAGACAGAAATGTAGAACCAACTATTGCTTATGAAATAATTGTCATTGAAGAATAAAAATGAGATGATGAAGTGACATTGCAAGGATTGAGAAAAGAGGAAGTCTTCTCAGTATTAGATATTCCATTCCATGCCTCTTTTTGGCCAAGACAAGTATATGATCAGCAAAAGGAAACATCCCTTGTGAGAATCCCAACCACAGCATCAAATTGCTGAATACATAGAGATGAGTTTTAAAGAAATTAACTCAAAAGATAACTGAGATAAGATCTCGACTGCAGTGAAGAGAATAGGCAGTTTACAACGAATAACTGCTAGAGGCCCAACTAAAGCAAACATAAACAGAAGCATTTCTTTACTGAAACTTATCATTTACATTTCATTTCCCAAACTAACTTCCATAAAACATTTTTTAGAAAAAAGTCATCCACAAAAACCTGTGCCAAATTCCACTGACTATTTGTGTTGGTAGATCAAGAGCTGCACTTGGCTGTGCAGAGAAAAATTTCCAGCTCTGTGCTCAGGGGTCACTCTGGCAGTACTCTGGTGTCCATACAGTACCAGAGATGGTATATGGATCTCCAGCATGCTCAACCCATTGAGTTCTCTCTGGTCTCTAACTTCAATAAAATATTTAATAAATAATTAAATTTATAACTGCTACTATCTTTTTAAATTTTAAGATTTATAAAGCAGAATGGTATATAAAATTAAATTTAGTTTTTATAACATGCATAATAATACAATGTAAAACAAAATGTTATTGCATAAGAAGAACCGTTATCTTTGTGTGTATAGTTCTACTCTTCTTTTTATAACAATTACAACTTTTTTCTTCTTTTTTTGGTCACACTCAGTGATGGTCAGGGACTACTACTGGGTATGCAGTTAGAAATTGCTCCTGGCTTGGGGGACCAAAAGGGATCCGTGGGATTCAACCAAGGTCCATCCTAGTCTACCGTGGGCAAGGCAGATGTCTTACCACTTGCACCACCACTCTGGCCCCAACAATTATAACTTTCTAAAACACAGTATTACTTATTGTACTTGGGCTATTTTATCAATCAAATAGTAGAACATATAAGTTATATTACTAGTATATAACTACCCTGAGAACTGGGGCTTTTATACTGTCCATTAATAGTTTTAAAAATGGTGTGTAACACTACAGGTTTTTAAGAATTATGTAAATAATGATTACGTAAATATAGTAAACATATTCTAAGTATAGAAACAAAATACAACAATTGGGATTATACAAATATATACAAAATACAACAGATTGATGGCTCAGCTTTAGGGCATTTGCTGACCCAGGATGGACCTTGGTTTAATCCCCCAGGTCCCTTTTGGTCCCCCAAGCCAGAGTATTTCTGATCCGTAGGCAGGATTAACCCCAGAGCATCACCAGGTGTGGCCCCAAAACAAAAACAAACAAGTAATCTTTTTTTTTTTTTTTGGCAGGGGACATAGTGAGGGTGGGATGCTGTTTGAACAATACTCAGCATTGCTCTGAGCATTGCTCTGAGCATTGCTCTGAGCAAAGCAATCATTCCTGGCAGAGTTTTGAGTACTGCCTTCTAAAGTACAAAATTTACAATTTTAACTAGCATATTGTGTTATGTCATGTATTTCATGCCATTGCCAACATTTAAACTTTTTCAAACTTCCAAATATTTATCATGCAACCAATAAAAAAGCATTGATTTAGATTTCACTTTCTTTTTGACTAATGAGATTGTATTTTTAGGCTATGAGTGAATTGCATATTAATACCTTAATTTAATATTATAAAGCTTTAACATTTACATTTAATAGCTAAGGTGCAGTTATTTTAATATTTTTTCATTTGTTAAATAAAATCTATTATATATGCATCTGAAATTTTCTGTATATATATTTTTGTTACTTGTTCTAATTAAATGTAGTAAGTTGCTTCCTTTCCTTGCTGATTTAAAATGTTTTTCAATGTTTCATTCTTACATATTTACAAATATAAACTTTATTTTGTACCACTAATGTATATTTCTACTTGGAATCAGTATCATTATTGTGGAAATTACTATGATTTTTCTACATGTTTTGATTACCAAAGGTAAGTGAGAAGCCATCTTCAGTCTCTTACGTCTGTTTTGATTACCTTTGCATACTTACTCTTCTAAAAGATAGTTATGTATTTGTAAATTCTATGATAAAATTGAGTGCCTTTTTTATGAATGATATGCGTTTTAGAAGTTGGAGGGGAGGTTTGAACTGTATCCAGAGGCATTCTTGGATTATTCCCAATTCTGCTCATAGATTACTGTTGGCAGTGCTTTAGGGTACCATAAGTAAGGTACTATAAGTAACTAAAAAGCACCATCCTTGGTGCTAGGATCATATTATGTTTGGCCACAAGCAAAGTCTTAACTCTGAAATAACCTTGTTTGCCCCTAAAATATAAAATTGAATATAGTATATAGAAACTATTTTCTACATTATCATATAGCTAACTACCTTACTTACAATCTTCTCTAGCAATGTCCCGTCTTTTTCCATTTCCTCAGTTCAATATTAGTCTGGATCTTTTCACCTACTCCCTCATTTCTGATTTAACAGATAGCGTGTATTTACTTTATCATATTTTCTGTAATGTCTCTTGATACTTTATAAAATAAAATTTAAGATTTCGAAAGTCATTGGAGTTCAAATACTATATTTACAGTTAAATGTAGAAATACTACACTTATACTTCTCTCAAGCATTTTTTCTCTTAGAACACTCTTAAAGGTCTGTTTTTTTTTTTTTTTTTTTTTTTTTTTTTTTTTTTTTAGTTTTTGGGCCACACCCAGTGACGCTCAGGGGTTACTCCTGGCTATGCGCTCAGAAGTCGCTCCTGGCAGACATGGGGGACCATATGGGAACCGGGGGATCGAACCGTGGTCCGTCCTAGGCTAGCAGGCAAGGCAGCAGGCACCTTACTCCTGCGCCACCTCCCGGCTCCCAAGTCTGGTATTTTTTGTAGTCTAGTATTCTTGTGGAACATTAATTAGCTTACAAAAGACCCCTAGAAAATATTTGTGACTATCAAAATTGTTAGTAATCTACTCTATGTATATGGAGGCAAAATGATCTAATAGTAGACAAAAAAATCAATTTGATCAATTAATGTAGGAATAAATAGATTATAGTATTATAATAGAGTTACATAGAACTATAATAGAATTTCAAACTAAATACAGGATATTTAATTAGCCTTTGTTACTAACTATTGTTATTTAACTTTTAAATGTCCTATATCCAATTTAATACACCAATACTGTAACTTAAACACTATGGTACTATTACCCAAACAAAAATTAATACAATCTATTGGTTTAATCTAGATTATCTCTTCTAAAACTCAGTATGTAGTAAATATTAAAAATATTTGTTTAGAACACTAACTTTTATTCTATGAGATTATAAACATTTTATGATCCTATATTTATAAAAATGAAATATCTGAAAAATAAAATATTTATAAATATTTTATTTATAATATAAAAT
Organism: Crocidura indochinensis; assembly: GCA_004027635.1. Taxonomy (NCBI): domain Eukaryota; kingdom Metazoa; phylum Chordata; class Mammalia; order Eulipotyphla; family Soricidae; genus Crocidura; species Crocidura indochinensis. The sequence continues at coordinate 10,737 of PVKC010019552.1, forward strand.
AAACTTATATTTCCAGTTTTTTTTATTAATTCCAAGCAGTTTGGTTGTTTTAACTGTTCATCATCATACCATTGTTTTAAGAGTTCCCATGGTTTTCTGAAAAATGTTGAATACAGTAAACATTCTCTATGATTGCAAGGTACAGTGCCTAAAGGGATACCATGGCATACTTTGAGGAAGCATAGTAAATTGGACTCCTTATCATAAAATCAATAAAAGAGATAGGATTCTTATCCACATGAGATATAGCCTATGAGGAAAATAGTTTTTGAATTTCTGAAACTATAGGGCAAATAGTATGTGTTCATCTGTATCAAGTAAATTATTCTATAATCTAAAGTTATAAATGTATCCTTTCCCAAAGAATAATGTAGAGCTTTTTTTTTCCAAAATAAGTTCACTTTAGACTGTAAGATAGATCTGTAAAAGTTGGTTAAATAAAATAATTTTAAAATAATTTTATATAATTATAAAAATAATTTTGTAAAACGAATATTTTATTTTAAATAAAATAATTGTAAAAATTGCATGCACGGACACAAATGTGTGTATAAATGGAAGATTAAGCCTCAAACAGAAGCAATTCTTAAAGCATTTTAAAATAATATTATAGTGTACTTTTGCATTAATAGAAAATAACATGCCAGGTTTGTATATGTTTTCATCTTTAACTTAAGAAATATAAATATGGGGGCCAGGTGGTGACACTGTAGGTAAGGTGCCTGCCTTGCCTGCGCTAACCTAGGACGGACCGCGGTTCGAGCCCCTGGTTCCCCATATGGTCCCCCGTGCCTGCCAGGAGCGACTTCTGAGCAAATAGCCAGGAGTAACCCTGAGCGTCACCGGGTGTGGCCCAAAAACCAAAAAAAAAAAAAAAGGAAATATAAATATAAAGGCAGGCCAAAATTATGAAATAATGAAGGGATATGTAAAATTATTATGATTAAGATGATTTAGTCTAGACTTTTAGAAATTTAAAAAATATATGCCTTTTTTTGTTAGACCAACATCTCTTTTTTGATCTATGAAATGGTTTTCACAAAAGGACTTACATAAAATAAATTTACAAAGAAGATTTCTGAGAGTCAGGTAAGGAGAATATTCTGGACAAATACAAAGGCAGTAAAATGTGAGAATTGAATTGGAGACTGTTTCCAGAACTGAAATTTGTTTGTTTCTTTTTGTTGGCTAAGAGGAAGAAAAGGAGTTGACTAGTAAAAAGCAAAAAATAAAGGAAGCACAAATCGTTATTAACAATGAAATAAGAATGTTATGAGGCTTCCTAAGAAGAATTAAAATATAATAAAATATTATCTATAACTATAGGCAAGTTTTGCAACTTAATTGAGGCCTCCAAATTTATTTAGCCTATAGCCCCCTTTTCAGAAAAAAAAAATCACTTTTCACTCCACTAGAAATATATCTCAGAGAACTACTTGCCTATACATTAGTAGCAAGAAGATACAAAGAGACGAAATATCTATAAAATTACATATATTTAGTAGTTTTGTTCTCTATCACCATAAAGTTTTCTATAATAATGCTTTGATGAAAATGAGGAATATACATTTGGTGAGGAAACTGAGAGTGCGAGTTGCCCTATCACTATTATTCTTTTTGGCAAGAAGAATCTGAATTTGAGTATAGATGTTTACTTCAAAAGTCATGATATAAAATACACTACAAAGAGTGGTGAGTGCATTTAGGGAAAGAACTACACTGACAACTATGGTGACAATGTTAATGAATGAGACAAGTAGAATGCCTGTCTCGAATACAGGTGCGGGTGGGGGAGATTGGGGACATCGGTGCTGGGAATGTTGCACTGGTGAAGGGAGGTGCTCTTTTTATGACTGAAATCATGTTTCGATCATGATTGGACTACAATCATATTTGTAATTAAGGTGCTTAAATAAAGATAATATTAAAATTTTTATTAAAAAGAAACACAAAAACGAACATCACACTCTTGATTCTACACTGGGGATTTTCAGAAAAAGGAAAATACTGCTCAGTAACTGCTCAGGTCTGCAAATATACTATACATTGAAGTGTGAAGCAGTCAGAGGGTGGGAAAAGCTTGCTTTTCCTAGTTATTAGTCTGGAAGATTTCTATTAGCATCAGATATACAGAATTACAAATCAATATACATTATCTTGAGAAAATTAGAATTTAAAATTCAATGCATTTTCTCTGTACAATGCTAAAGAATTCTTGGACCTATTTATTGAATATAACTAGTCTGTAGGAAAAAAGGATAAGATAGTTAAAGTCTATTTTCTATTATTTTAGTATTTTGTGTAAAATTTAAATATAGCTTTAAACTTAGTGCATAATAGTTACCATCTTAAAAGTTTGTGTCTTCTCTATTTTTAACTATTCAAATTTTACTAGAACACAAACTATACCTTAGTCTTCTTATTATATTACTCAGTTTCTCACACTTAAAAATATATTAGTTTGAAGGCAGGAGCGATTGGGCAGCAGTAGGGCATTTGTCTTACATGCAGCTGACCCAGGACAGACCACAGTTCAATGCCCTGGCATTCCATATGGTCCCCAAGTCAGGAGCGATTTCTGAGCACATAGCCAGGAGTAACCCCTGAGCTTCACAGGACGTGATATAAATTTTTATCAAGTACATTAACCACGCTAATACTGTTATATGAATCTAAAGTTCATATAAATGCTTTCTGAAATCCAGAGTTATTAAATCAGAAATCAACAAGCTACAGCTTAATTAGACCCCTGCCTATTGTTAATAGTCTTATTAGAACACTAACTTACTCGCTCAGGATTTTTATATGACTACAGATACTTTTGCACTATGGCAGTAACAATAAGAAAAAGCTAGACATTAAACCATAGACAGTAGACCTCAGGCTGAAAATACTATGTGGCTAGAGTTGAAACAAATACATCCACTATGTAGTAAATGTACTGTTATATAGGGAATCACAGGTTATAGTTTTATTCTAAGTTTCTGGAAAAGCATGAACTTGAATTAAGGATTATCTATAATATCCCTAGTTAAAAATAGTGACAATATATTTTCATCAGAGCTGGATAAAATGTTTTATTTTTATTCATTTAATAAACATTTATTTGGTATACACAGTGTTTTAGTCATTATATCAGTTACCAAATAAATAGATACCAAGTGTCAAGTAGAATCCCGCCTTTTTTAATAGCTTGTCTTTCTTTTGGTGAAGAAAAATGACACTTGAGGGAACATTACCAAAATTAGGTAACATACAAGAAATACAGATTGAAAGACTGAAGAATCTTTCTATATTCTGTGTTTCTATCATCCATGCAATGCATGACACTATTTTAATAACAAATATGTTTGCCCATTAGTCTCCCTTAATTTTGCCATAAGAGTTCTAGAATAGAATATCTGCTTGTTGGCCTTTAAAATTCCAAATTTTGGGAGCAGAGCAATATTACATTTGCCTTGCACAGGTCTAACTCAGGATTGAACCCTGGCATACAAATGTAGAATATATGGGAAATAGTTCTTGCGATTAAATAAATATTTAGAAAAGTAAAATTTCAATTAAGAGGGAAAGATTATAAGGTGTATTTAGGATTTTCTTAGGCAGCAATAAAATACAACAAAGTGAATATATTTTGTACAAATAGAGAGAGAGAGAGAGAAGAAAAAGACTAAAATCACAAGGCAGATCCTTATTTTCTGATTTCAGATAAACATTCTGTCTTAAACATGCATTAACCCAGTGAGCAGCAGAAAGAACAATTGCTTACTTCTAAATGGATTGGAAACCCTGCTGAATTCTCATTAGCATAAAATTACAGTCATTAAAGTTGCATTGGTTAGGACACATGATAGTTAGGGGATATTGGTTACAACTTTTATACTCTTACTAGTCTCTTCAACCCAGTCAGTCCACTGTCCTTAGCGCCACTGAGTCAAAATCTTGAGAGGTTTTATGTTGCATTTTATAATGAAGGAAACTACTCTCAGTGAAAACCACTCAGGAATATTATTATTCACAAATTGTATGCACTTCAGCACTACACCAAACATTATCACAATATACAAATTGTTAAAGACATTCTTTTTTCCTAATTGTCCAGTTTTCCTGAGTATCAGTAGGGTAATGGTTGTAGCTTTTTTTTTTTTTTTTTTGTCAATCAACATACATTCTTATCTTGGAATTCACACTATTTTTTCTTAATTAATCATGACCTTTCATCTTGCATCTTATAAGCTTCTTAAGAAGTTAGAAGTAAATAATTCAGTTCACATATTTTCTGAAAAGAGACAAGCTGTTTTATTCTATCCTCAGAGAATAAATTAGATAGCTATTTAGATTAAGCTCGTGGAAAATGGGATAAACAAATGCAAAAATTATTTTCTTCATGAAGCAGAGAGATGGAGAATTTTTGTTGCAGGAGGAAGAGAAAAATTAGAAATTTTGGAGAAAGACAGTGTGATGGTATGCATGCACCTGGTCTGCACATGAGGACAATTAAAAAAATTATGTTTTATGATTTGTAAACCTTATAGCTTATAATTGTCTTTAAGAACTATGTTTGAGACAAAACCAAGCAAAAACATTAACTCTCTAAATACTATTATACATGCTAGAATATATTTCACCATGTAATAATTTCTCTCCTTCCAGCCTATTTCCACAAATACTGACTAAAATATCTTCAAGGTCTAGATCGTAAGCTCTCATTAGTCCTCTCAGTAAAATATTTCCTGTCTATATCTGCACAAGGATGCCTAAATAGCATTTAATCCATACAAACCTACTAAATGGCCACATAACTACTGTGGTTAAGGACATGTTTTACTTAAACATTTTAATCATACATTTATGTATTATTTACTTAATATCTTAAACATTTTTCTAGGATGGGGTACCATGTCCCCTCCCCTAGGAGTATTTTTTACATTAGGAAAATTTATAAATGCTAGTTCATTAATTAAAAAACTATATATTCCCCAAAAAACAAACAAACAAACAAACAAACAAACAAAATAGGAGTTCACATTTTGGGCCGGGCGGTGACGCTGGAGGTAAGGTGCTTGCCTTGCTGCGCTAGCCTAGGACGGCCTGCGGTTCGATCCCCCGGTTTCCATATGGTCCCCCAAGCCAGGAGCGACTTCTGAGTGCATAGCCAGGAGTAACCCCTGAGCGTCACCGGGTGTGGCCCAAAAACCAAAAAAAAAAAAAAAAAAAAAACAACTGTATATTATACAAAAGAAAATAAATAAGAATTATATATGTTTAAAATTTTGTCTAATATTTTATATAAATTTTGTCAAGAAAATTTCATTAATATTCTAAAAATCAAGATAATGCTTTAATGAATCATTTAAAGATGGTACTTATAAAACTTTATATAATGTTCAGTGAAATTATATATACCAATTATTAGCTAAAGTTAGTTAAAAGTAATTAAATTCATTGTTACCTAAAATTATGAAGTGAATTTAATATCTGAAATTTTGAGAAATAATTATAATTTGACATTGCAACTTAATTTATAAGTCATCTAACCAAAATATATTTTGACTGTTAAAGCTAAGAATGAATGTTAAAATAAAATGGAAAAAGGTAAATAATTGAATGTATGAAGAAACTAACATATAACTTATATGTTGAGATTTATGTTTTAACAGTAAACTACTCTTTCAATGTCTTTTCATAGTAAATTAAAAATAAGAAGACCAAGACTTCATTTTAAGTTATGATGTAACTTATTTGGTTAAATTCATGTTTTTATATTCCAAACTATTTGAGTTTTGTAGCTAAATAATTTGCTTAAATATGTGATTGGTTTGATCAAACAATGTTTATATTAGCTACATTATTTAAGAATATAGTTATATCCTACATATTTAGACATTAAAATTAGTGTTTTCATTAGAAGTACTTTCCACATTTGTTTATTTTGATATTTTATTAATAAACAGTATTGTTTATCAAATTTTCCAAATTATACCATGATCTTATATTTTAGAAATATCTTTTGCTATTTGCTCAAAATTATTTGATAGAAAGGTGACTTAAATACATATACTGAACATTTAATATTTTTCTTTGACATACAGAGGTAGGAGTATATGGGCAGTGTTTGGTAATGAGCCACAGCAGTGCTCAGGGGAACATCTCCAAGTGTTAGGAATGAAACAAATATCCCATGTGCATACAAGGCAAGTGACTTAGCCCCTGTACCATCTCTAGAGCTCTTAATATTTATCTTAAAATAACTTTTTTATATTTACATATAAATGTATCAGAGTCTGTTATCTGGAAGTTCTTTTAAAAAACAACTTCATTTTGATTTCAGTTCTCCATTTTGATTTTCAGCCCTGTGTTCACAAATAAATGGATGTGTCATCATCACTAGTTTCTTCAAAGTTTAAAAATGGATCTTAAAATTTACTGAGAGCAATAGATTGTCATAGCTTCAATTAAATAGATTATTTGATGATTTCTGAATTAAAAATTATCATGTGTCAGAGCTATGAATGAAGGTTTTGAAGAAAACCTAATTCACCTAACTTTTCTTTTCCTTTGATTATAATCAACATGCATGATAGCCATAGTCACAATTTTTTTAAATTTTATTTTGCCAATTTAAGGTGCTTGGCAGAGCATTTTATGGATAACAATTACTTTACTCTTTGTTTAGTGCTGGCTAGCCTTAGCTAATGCTGATTTCAAATCTGCATTCTTTCCTAGTTCCCATGTTAGTTGTTATTTGGAAGGAATAAGACTATAACTTAATCACTTGGATTCTATCTTGATGACTTTAGAGCAGTGACTTTCAAGAAGAAAGTAATTCTATTTAGGGGAAATTAGGTATTCATTTGCTGGACAATTCTGACTGATCTCAACATTTTTGAAGTTCTACTAACTCGTGTGTGTGTGTGTGTGTGTGTGTGTGTGTGTGTGTGTGTGTGTGTGTGTGCGCGCGCGCGTGTGTGTGTGTCTGTAAGTGTGTGTTTGTACGTGTGTATTTTAGCCACCAAGATCCACTACATCTGTAAGTGGATACCTACTAAATCTTGTACTGAAGGGATTAAAAATATTCCTGTGACATCCTGGTTTTTGACTGAAGTTGGAAGAAGGTATGATAATGCTGAATCCTTATTCTCGAGGCACAAAAACAATCCTCTGAGAAGAGATTGTTCCCATTAGGTAGCAACTCTATAGGAACTCAGTTACTGTATCTTATTTGCCTCATTCAATGATCTACAATATCACATTACCTGCCAGAATCTTCTTGCTTATGGTTTCCAATTTATTTTGATATAAACTTCATAAAATCTAAATAATAAAATTATTCATTAATATAAAGACTTTTAAATATCAGATCATATTTCATTATGTGTTCACGAAAAACTTTCATGTCAGAAAAAGAATAGAAAGAGCAACATAAGATTTATAGACAAGGCTTTCTGTAGCTTTTTATATGTTTACTTGTAGATGGTTGTAAACAATTTACATTTCTCTCTGAACATCGATTTTCTCATATTCAATGTGAATTATAAAAACATAACTCAGTGTACAATGTTTGCACACTACTCACATTAATTCATTTTTATTTCAATAATGATTGAATATATTATTTAATTAATCTCCAGTTAATCGTGCGATGGCAATCAGAGTGACAGAAAATACCAAATATGTTAAATAAATAACATTTGTAATTTTGACTAGGCATTCTATACACCTAGTGTCATATGATAACCTTGTTATTAGCCTATGGCAGAAAGTATACTTATTTTATGACATATCAAATTTTATCAATGTCAGAATGTTTTGAAAGGTTGAGATTTGATTTCTGGGTCCACACAGTTATAGTGAATGAAGGCTTATTCCTGGTTCTGTGTTCAGGTATCACTCTGACATGGCTTTGGGATGGGATGTAGTGGTAGGGATTCAATGTGGTTGGCATCATGGAAGGCAAGTAAGATCCCTATCTTCTGTGCAGTGCTATCTCTCTGCAATCAAAGTTATACTTTTCTTTTCACTGATAAAAATATGTCATTGCTTTAATGGTCAAATAGCAATTTTAAACTCTGAAGAAAGTACAGTTATCATTAACTTGAAAAAACTACTTTAGCATTTTATGATTTTTAATAGCCATTATATGTTTATTTTTTTAGAAATAATGTCAGTAAAATGGGTTTATTCTTCCTTTCCATATATAATATGTATATGTAAAATGATATTAAGTCATTGAAGCTTATATATATTCATATATATTTGACATTTACATATATGCATTTGACTATGACATTGATATATACAT
>PVKC010019553.1:0-19050 GCA_004027635.1 Crocidura indochinensis
CTGCCTCAGACTTCCTGCCTACCTATTTGAACAATAGCAGTCCTGGTATCTGCCATTCTTGTTGCAAACTACTGTTGCTATGAAGAGTCAAAGTCGAATTCACCTCGGAAAGCATTACTTTAAAAATTGAGTATGGGAGTTGGAGAGATGGTACAGCAGGTAAAGCTTGCATACATCCAACATGGTTTTCATCCCCAGCATTTCATCTGATTCCTCTGGCACCACCTGGAGTAATTCCTGAGTACAGAGCCAGTGTAATCCCTGAGCACTGCCAGGTGTGACCTATAATCCAATAAATAAATAGTTAACCTGTTTTTTTTTAATTGGGTATGAAAAAGGATAGTTCCCTTAAGGTTCTTCTCATATAGAAATCAAGCTATTCAACTCATAGAAGAGCTCAACTCAAAATTTATAGTGTCAACCCTAAAACACTCATCACTCCTTTTTGCCAAGTTCTATCACATATTTCAAAGTATATTCTAAGAGATTATGCATCTAGGCACTTCTAAAGGCATGATTTCAATATCTGTCATATTTAGCTACTTTTTATAGCCCAGAGTCCCTAAGTTCACATTGCAAAACACATGCAAAGAATCCAAATGTGTGAAATAATCAACAAATTAAAATTACAAGAGACTGTTGGCAGTGGAACCAACCAAAAATAGACAATGTGGCTATACCCATGGCATATTGAGGGCTTCCTGATACTTTACACATGTTTTTACACATGTTTATATCTGATCTGCCTGTCTCCTAAGGGAGATGTTGCTACTCATATTCACAGAGGAAGATATTCAGGTTCAGAGAAAGCATGTGATTTTTCTAATACTTTATGTCTCTGGAGGGCAAAACGGATTCAAATAAAATTCTGACTACTGGTAAGCTCTAAAGTCTGCCCTAGTGACAAACGTTCCCTTAAGAGACATTGTCATGGGGCTGGCGAGGAAAAAGCAGGTTAGGTGCTTACATGGCATGCAACTAACCCAGCTGGATCTCTGGCACCCCAAAATGCCTCCCAACCCTGCCAGCAACGATCCATGAATGAGCACAAGCCGGAAGCAAACCCTGAACACAGCAAAGTATGCCCACCTCCAAAAAGAGACACTTGGTTAATCATTTTTAATAAGGGTCATATCTACTGCTGCTTTTGTGTGTGAGATAAGGCCCTGCCCATGTTTACAGACCTTTAAGTCCATACCTCAGTTGCTGAGTGTAGGTCAAGCTGTGCTCGGGACTGAACTCATGACCTCCCCCATGAGCGACATGTACTCAGCCTCTTAAACTCTGTCCAGATCTGCTGATACTTTTGATCCTAGCACACTTTGGAAGTGGTCCTATAGAAAATAGTTAAAAGTAAACAAGGTTCTCCTCCCTAGTATTGAGAAATTAGGGCCTTTTATGAACAAGCTAATGAAAGTGTCATAGACATGATAAAGGAATTAGTCTGTTGTGTTAGTAACCACTTGAAATTTTACTAAAAGCTGTACTTCAGTGACAGGCAGAGAAAGTTATTATTATAATATACTTAGCAAGGCAAATGAATCACATGGGTACAGGAGCCAGATTTCAGAATCATTAGTGCAAGAAGTTTTTGAAAATAAAATTTTATTAGGATAAATTTATTCGGGCTGGTGGGAGATATACTTTAGTGGGTAGAGTGCCCTGCATGTTCAGAACAGAAGAACAGATCTGTAGACTTATTTATTAAGACAGACATTCACACACTAAGTTGTTTTCTCACTGAAAAACACAAGGAAGCATGCAGGGCATAGCCAAGCAACTCATAAGGGCCCCCAGCTATGCCAAGACTGGGACCCAAGTTTAAAACCAGGAATAATCCCTGAGCATCACCAGGTGTCCTACAAAACACACCTGTAGGCCCCAAACAAAATATGTATATATTATTTTATATTGAAAAATATATGTATGTGTGCTAATTATGTAATAAGTTACAAAGATTATCATTATGTAAACTAATAAATAATAAATTAAGCTTGAGGTTTTTGCCTTATTTTTCCTGAAAACTAAGTGAAATAGGATTGGTGTGATAATATTGTGGGTACGCCTGGCTCATGATCAACCAGGACTTAACCCCAGAATCCCATCTGGTTCCCCAAACCCAGCCAGGTGATGTCTGAGCAGAGAGCCATTAATGTGCCCCACCCCCAAAGTGAAGTAATTTACAGTATTCTTTATTTCATATTTGACTTTCATGACATAATCAGAAGGACCATTTTTGTAAAAGTGTTTGAGGAATTCATTGGTTTTCCCAAGAGTCTCAATTTTTTGATATTCAAATTGTTTTTCTGATGCATCAATATACTCATCATTCTTTCATTTCACTTTAATTTGTTAGCATAATTCTATGATTATTAATTCACCCACTGCTTTATTTACAACATTTTCATTGATATCATGACATTTTTATAGGATTTGCACTGCTGCTTTGTAATAGCGCTGAATGTCTTTGCATTGCTTTGTAAATGCTTATCAGCAAGGGAGAGGACCCTGATTCCTAAAATTATGCCTGAATTGGGAACTAGTTTGTAAATGGTCACATAAGAAATAATTTTCTGTAGTAATGGTGCTTGTTTCATCACAATATCAGCTACATTGGTGGGAAAGTGAATGTATAGCACAAGTTAGAACATAGTAAATAAGTGTTAAAGATACCAACTGGTAAGTAACTATGGATTGCGGGCAGAAGAACAGATCTGTAGACTTATTTATTAAGACAGACATTCACACACTAAGTTGTTTTCTCACTGAAAAACACAAGGAAGCACCATTGGGCACTTTTGGATAAAATCGTCCTCAACACATTGTCTCAGAGCAGGAACTGGAGCATCACGCTGGAGCACTGCAGTTCAGTCCTTGAGATGGCAAAAGAACATCATTTTCTTCCCATTTTCTTTTGCCTGCAGGGAAAGAATGTGTTGGTTTCAACCACCACAGAGTGGAAGGTCAGTCATTGGGCAGTTTGGCAAGACTTGGCATTTTCTGTGTCTTCTAGAACTGATTTAGCAGGGTCTGACTCCCTAGTTGTGCTCAATATGAAGTCTGAGGTGAGAGAGTGAGTCAGTCTTAAGGTTTCTGAACATGCCGTATACAAACAAAACCTTAGTCTTACCAGGTTACTGTACCATTCTGAACAAGTGCTTGCTTTTCCAGAGAGCATCCAAAAATACTGCCTTGACTTTCCAGAATTCTGTGGGTATATTATAGTGAGATAAAAGTATTTTTTAATATAGTACCATAGGTAATCCTGAATTTGAATTTCACATTGCACAGGATCAGATAAAAGTGAGTTAAATGAGGACCTGGTTGTTTGTAGTAAAGGGCAGGTTAGTTTCTCTACCTCAGGTAGTCCCTTGTCAAACAAAAATGGACTTGGTTTAACAGTTACGATAAAGAATTTAGGAATTTGGCAAAAACTTACAATCAGTAATGTACTGCACAGACCTGGGTCCCTGATTCAGTTAGTATCTGTCATTACTCTTTCAGTATGAACTGCTGATGCTGAGAAGTGTTGCTAGTCCCTAATGAACAAAAATCCATCTGAATTCAATCAGTGATTCAACATATATTATGCAAAACATTCAATCATTCAACATATATTATGCAAAGTGCATAGGATGAAAATAGAATCGTAAACATGGAACCATTACCAATTGCAGACCCTACAACTATCTCTAAGAAGTTGGAAGAAGTATCACGTATCTCCTTCAATGCTCTACTGCTTTCCTCTGCACCCTTTCTTCCTCTCTTTCGGAGGTACCAAATTAGATTGAATGATGGGGAAATCCCAGCAGGCACTGGGAAAAAAAAAACACTGGAAAAGGTCTGCTGCTTAACTTTTTCCCCTTCTATGAATCACATCACAAGCTATTCAGGAGGTTTTGGACAAAGATTCTGAGAAAGATGCCCGGAGAAAAGACAAAGAGCTCCTTTGATTAGAAATGCCAAGCCAATTGTGAAACTAGTGAAAATTTACTAAACTCACAAAATTGCTAATATTTCCGTATTATTACCCTTGGCAGTAAGCAAGACAGTCTGTAGCAGTGAGCTGCATTTCATCCTTCGTATTTTTTGTTGTGACATGTTGACTATAGCACAGCTATTCCTACGAATAGATTAAATATCACTGTCAATGTTTGATCTGAGCATTATGATTTTTCTTCCAAAAATGCCATTTCCAAAGGGTTTAGTACACAGTTAATGGGTTTTTGCCCTACAATGCATCTTAGATTTGATAATGGAAATCAATGGGAGAACAAGATTGATTTGATAGCAAGCCTTTACACTGCAGACTTTGCTGACAGCGACCGTGGCTTTAAGCAAGGGACACCGATTCTACAAGTGACCAATGATGAGTTTTTATATGTATCATAGAGCTGGGTCGTAATGTCAGCAACTTTTTTTTTTTTTTTTTTTTGCTGACAGGGTTACTCATTGAAATTTCACCAAGTTTTCTTTACCAGAGGATTATTCTTTGAAGGGGGGAGTAGAGTCCACTGAGTCACAACATTTTAGACTGGTCAATGCCTCTTTCTGGAGTTAGTGAACTCATTGCCCAGATCCCCATATCTTCAGACTTTATGGGGGGATTAGGCTTCAATGTCTACTTCAGAATGTCCTCTCACTCTTCAGTGCTCACCTATCTTGGCAGTGCTCAAAAGTCATGTGGATCAAATTTGGTAATACTTCACGCAGGGTCATTTCATTTCAGTCTCTCGCACTAAGCCCTGAGTGAGAAATGCTTTTCTTCCTATTTGACTTCTGCTTTGGGCCTTCCTTCCTTGCTTGCAAAGCTAGAGAAACCCCATTTGATAAAGTAGGGGTCACACCAAAGGCTCCTTCCTCCACCAATTGTACTATGGTTTGCGATATTGTGATTGAAGAGGTATTATGCATATCACTTTACCTCCTTTCAGTACCCAGTTCTTGTCCATCATCATTTCCAACTACCATTATATTTTATAGTAAAGTGGTAGGTTACAGAATTAATACTCAAAATTCCATGGCTTTTCTAAATACAATGAAAGAGAAGAAAGGTATTTTAAAAAATCTCACTCATAATTGTGGCTCAAAAAATCAAGTACTACAGAATTAGTTTAATTAAAGAGGTGAAAGAAATATACAATGAAAACACTGCTTCAAAAAATAAAAAATAATACAAAGAAATATAAAAACATCCCCACCCCCTGCTTATGAATTGGGAGGACTAACATAATTAAAATGCCAATACTTCCACAAATATAATCCAGATTTAATGTAATCTCTAAAAGGATACCCATGGCATTATTTATTTATTTATTTATTTATTTATTTATTATTATTATTTTTTTGGTTTTTGGGTCACACCCAGTGACGCTCAGGGGTTACTCCTGGCTATTCGCTCAGAAGTTGCTCCTGGCAGGCACGGGGGACCATATGGGGAACCGGGGGATCGAACCGCGATCCGACCTAGGTTAGCACAAGGCAAGGCAGGCACCTTACCTTTAGCGCCACCGCCCGGCCCCCACCATGACATTTTTTAAATATAATTTTTATTTTGATCATAGTGGCTTACATATTGTTGACAATGATATTTTAGGTACATATTAACATACTATCAGGGGGATTCCCATCATCGAATTATCCTCCCTACACCTCCGCTCCCATCCTACTTCCCATATCCCCCTCCCTCACCCCCGGATACTGCTAGAATATGTGGTTCCCCCATCCAGCCTTGACTCCTGGATCCCAGACATAGAAATGACAGAGTTCTCCACAACAGCCCCAGGAACCAAGTCCCTTCCAGGGCATTCACAATACTGCACTGATGCCAACGTATGCCAGCTCTAAATTGGTGACCTGACAACGAGGAAATGGGGACAACTAGATCTAAGAGCAAGTTATCTTTCCTCACCAGCCAAGGATAAGACAAAATCAGAAGACATGTCACCCTCTGATCTATGCAGAAACCAGGATTGCTATATACAGATGACTGGTTGTTACAACCAGGACTAAACAGTATGCATCCCGGGACCAACAACAACAGCAACAAATAGCTCTAGCCTAGCTCTCGGTCTACAATCTGTTCAACAAACAAGATATCCAACTCCAGAGGTCTGACTGAGACAACCTCAAGTGAACGGGTCTTCCAGAAACATAACGAAAGACTCCGTCCCAGTCTCCATCCTAGGAGCAAAATAATGACCGAGAACACCAACTACAGAAGATGAAGTAAAATGACACTGAAGAAGCAGAACTGCTAGAACCACAAAGAAAGCCTTCATCACAAGCTCCATTCCTTGAGCTGCACAGTCACGATGCAGAAGTCTTCCATACATCACGAAAGCACAGAGGAGAGAGTAAAGGATCATACAAGGAGTCTATAGTTAACCCCGTGACAGTATACTTCAGGGACGGAGAAACCCTGTATCTCCTAGGCCAAGGGAATTCCCTTTATAATATCCCCAATAATTACTGTGCCTATGCAGGTGGAAAAGAAAAAAAAAGCACAAAATAATCATTTTTCCACATATATATTGATTGATTGATAGTTTGACGTCTTTATTTTGGTATAGATATTGAAGTGGATGTCTCCTTTTCTATTTTTATATTATTTTATCTTATCTTTCTCCTTCTTTTTGCACTCCAGCATGATATGAATTCAGAACTGAGACTAATATGTGATGTTTCTCTTAATAACTGCAGGGTTCACTGGATATCTAATTTGTGGGGTTTCAATTACCTCTTTCATGTCCTCTCTCAAACTGAGGCAGAAAGCCACTAGAAGGACTCCATCCATTCTCAGCATATGTTTTAAAATTAATTAATTATTATTTTTATTATTTTTTTATTTTTTTTATTTTATTCTTTTATTTTTTTTTGCTTAATCTTTACCCCATTCTATTGCCTATCTCTCCCTCAAACAAAACCACATAACTCGATTTATCTAGATTAGACTCTCAAATAGAAGGAGAAACAAGGGAGGGCACCAGGACCAAACAGATGTATGATCACTGATAGTAAGCTGAAGAAAGAGGGGAACACCTACTCTAGCAGCCTAGGGGGGAGGATTGTGGGGGATATGGGTTGCAGAAAGGGAACGGGGGAGGGGGAGGACAAATTTGGTGGTGGGTATTCCCATGATTTAGTGTTAATATGTACCTAAAATATTAATGTGAAAGATATGTAAGCCACTATGATCAAAATAAAAAATATATTAAAAAAAAGAATATGTGGTCCCCTCTGAGCCTAGCTTACTACTTAGTGGTCCTACACCTGTTTTGGTCTTGGTACCTCGCTTGTTTCCTCCTCTAACTGGGAGGTGGTACTAGATAGTTCCAATTATGTGGTTTTGTTTGAAGAAGAGAAGCGTGATAAACTGAGGTAAAAATCAAATACGTAGAAAATGGGCAGAGTCCTTCTAGAGGCTCTCGTCATCGGTTTGAGAGACGAAGGGGAAAAAGAAAGTGAAGCACCTCAACAGTACAAAAGAAGTGTCAAATAAAAAATAAAATATCCAGTGAGCACTCCAACAATAAAGATAAGCACTCATAAAAGCCATGGTCTTGAGATAAAAAATATATATATATATATAACTAGAGACAACAACTTCAGTAACCATACCAAAATGAAGAGATCGAAAAACCTAGACAGATATATATAAAAAAAATTGTTTTGTGCCTTTTTTTTCTTTTCCCTCCTGCACTATCACAGTACATATTGGGGTCATTCGAATTGGCCTAAGAGTTACAGGGTTTCTCCACCCTCGGAGTATATTGCCATGACATTAAAAAAAAAAAAATAGATCAACCACTCCTGAAATTCATATGGAACAATAAATTTCCAAGAACAGCTAAAGCAGAGTCCTTGGGAAAAAGGAGATGGAAAGCACACTTTTCCCAACTTCAAACTGTACTAAAAGCAGCAGTAATTAAAACAGCATGGTATTGGAATAAAGACAAACTCTCACATCAATGGAATAGACTTGAATATCCTGAAACGAACTGTCCAGTATATGATGGATTAATTTTTATAAAGGAGCAAGAAATATGGAGTGGAGAAAGGAAAGCTTCTTCAATATATGGTGTTGGAAAAACTGTCTAACTACATGCAAAAAAATTAATAAAGACCTCCTTTTAGTGCCATGCACAAGAGTCCAATCAACATGAATTAAAGACCTTGGTATCAGACCTGAAACCAGAAGGAAATTGGAGGGAAATGTAGGCAGAACATTCCGTGACTTGGAAGCTAGAGGCTTCATCAGTAGTGCAACATCACTGGCCAAGCAAGTAGAAGTGAAGCAAGCAGGCCTCTTGACATTTGAGGATGTTTGTATTAAACTCTGTTCTGCTTGTTTCTATCCTTTCCATGTGCCATGTGCTAAGCTGTTCTTTTGAGGTCAAAAATCCCAGGGAACATTTCTCTGATCACTCATAGAATAGAATGCCTCTGATAATATGCATAAATTATTGTTTTAAAGAGTATGAAAATATATTAAAAACATTTAAAAATCATTCTTATTAGAACCAAACTATAACAAGCTAAACACAAAATGGACCTGCTATATTAGTAGACCAGGGGGCTAAGGGAGCTAAGGTATGGAATGCATGCTGGGAACTAGGGTGGAGGTAAGTCAATGCTGGTGGTGGGAATAGCCCTAATTCACTATCACTATATGCCTGAAATACGACTGTGAAAGACTTGTAATTCACAATGGTCTCAATAAAAAAAAAAATTGTTTTGAGAAATTCTTTTGCCTAGTACTGCTTGAAGAATGTAGTGTTTGTGCTGGCTTCCATTCGCTTGGCCTGAGCAGGCAAAAAGGGTATTATCACAACTAGTGCCAAATATCATAGGGGAAAAAAATTCTAAGGATTGCAGTAAAAAAAATATCTCTAAATAAAATGATTAAAATCTGCACAAAGTGCTTGAGACACATTGTGGAAGTATTGCTTTATAGTTTGTTTTAGAGATTATATAATTTTTAAATAAGGTACTTCCCAGTCTATCAGGAAATAGCCTCTGTAACATTTGTTATGTTTAAAGAGAAACTGTAATCTTGAATATTGTAACATTTCACAAGTGATGTAGTAACAGAATTTTCTGAGAACAAGTAACAATATTAGCCAAAAGGAAGCCAAAGAACAAGAATTTGTCCAGTTGGAGTTCCTTGTATAGTGTCCTGAAATAAAAGATGGCTTGATGCTAAATGACCTTTTAAAGTCCTTTAAGCACAGAAAGAGCTTGAAGTAGTAGCTTGAAGGTTTTTGGCAACTCTGGAATTCCCCTTTCTGATCTGTCTTTACCAAAAAACCTTTTATTTTATCTCTTAACTGTACTTATATATAGGACAGCATTCATCGTAAACATGAAGAATTTATTTGTTTTTATTATTATTAACTTGTTCATTATCTTATTTACTTCCAGAGAGGGGCTATGAAAAAGAGATATGGGGGAAATAATAGAGAAAATTGAACATTTATCATTAAACAAAATACAAAGGTTAAAAGGGAAAGAGATATTCATTATATTTTCAGAGTAATTCCCCATTAAAAAATAATCAGGTTGTATTGGTATTTAAAAATTAATTCTTTTTTTTTTTTTTTTTTTTGGTTTTTGGGCCACACCCAGTGACGCTCAGAGGTTACTCCTGGCTACGCGCTCAGAAGTCGCTCCTGGCAGGCAAGGGGGACCACATGGGAACCAGGGGATCGAACCGTGGTCCGTCCTAGGCAAGGCAGCAGGCACCTTACCTTCTGCGCCACCTCCCGGCTCCCTAAAAATTAATTCTTTAAAGATTTGTTTCATAAACCAGTGACCTGAGAACCTGAGGACACAGACTCTCTCCCTTTGTGAACTTAATCATTGCTTTTTAAACTAGTAAAACTGAGTTTTATCTTTTTTTTCTTCTGGTGGAACCACTAAAATGAATTCTCTTTTAATGTCATATGATTTTGTTTATGAATTGTTTCAGCAATTATTGAACACCTATTATGTAAGCATCAGATTGGGACCAAGTCACTAAAGTCTGTTTTTACTCTTCTGTAACTCACTAGCATGTTAACTGAAGAAAAACTGGAATAAGGGGCCGGGCGGTGGCACTGGAGATAAGGTGCCTGCGCTAACCTAGGACGGACCGCGGTTCAATCACCCGGTTCCCCATATGGTCCCCCGTGCCTGCCAGGAGCGACTTCTGAGCGAATAGCCAGGAGTAAGCCCTGAGTGTCGCCGGGTGTGGCCCAAAAACCAAAAAAAAACTGGAATAAAAAATATGAATAATATGACAAACTAGAATTAAAAAGCTGCCAAAGACTAGTAAATGTGTTTATGGTTATAAACATTGATGAGCTGACAAGATAATAAGAAATTATTGACTAAAACATAAGGAAAAGGGAAATTCAGCATTACTCTAGCAGTAAGCAGGAGTATGCCCTGTACTGGCTGTGTGTTACCGAATTGTTTAAAAATAACATTGGCTAGGGCCAGGGAAATAACACAAAGGTTAAGAGGGTAACTTTGCATGCAGCCAACCTCTGTTCTATCCCCTACTTAGGTAGCATGACCTTTGAGTATCACTGGGTTGGCTCCAAAACAAAACAAAACAAAAATACTAGATAACTTGTGCTTTCAACCTAGACCAGATTTATAGGCTTAGATGAACCTCTCCTCTTGAAAAAAGCTAAAGCTTAAATGAAAACAAAGTAAAAAGATCTATGGTGAAGATATTGCAGGAATAGCAATGCAACAAGAGCTCACTTATCTGGATCCTAAAGCAAAAGAGAGTCTCATGATAAGTTTTAAAAACCAAGTTGGATTTTATCATATGTTAGAGAAAGCTGAGATGCAAAAAAGCTAAGGAAACACAGCTAAAGAGCAAAAGTAAATTTAAAAGAGAGGGGTATAAATGCTGGAGTATAGAATTAGCCAAAAGATTGGAGGGTGGATGGTTGTAGAAATAGACTAGATTTTGATGATGTCGACTCAGAAACATCATCAAATGTGCTCTCAGTAAGGGGAATCGTCTATCAACTGGTTGTTTTAAAATAAGCTGGGGCAAGGGGAGCTGCACATTTTCTCTGTAAAATGACAGTCCCAGAGTACAGTGAGGAGACGGGAAAAAATTGAATGAAGAGGAAAAATACAATTATGAAAGAAGAGCGGGACAGAGGCCAAGGGGCCTCGGATGCATGGGTGGTGTTAAAAAGGACAGAACTAAATACCCAAGCCAAAGTCAACAACAATGGAATCATGAGACCCAAACTTGAACAACTTAATGTAAAAAATGTGCCTGTTATGTTGCCAGGCTGGGGTGGTGGGTGGTGGCATGGAATGAACTCAGGGAACATTGATGGAGAAAGGTTGACACTGGTGGTGGGGTTGGCCCTGATACATGGTACGTATAAAATCCAACTATGAATAACTTTGTAAATCATAATGCTTTAAATAAAAATTAAAAAGATGACCCCAAATCCTTAAGTCATTCTAGAATTTTAGTGTCCACTTACTTCAATGTTTAACCAATACTAAGGAAACAGACCTGTAAGCAATCTATATATTCTCATGAGTAGATCCATACTTAAAAAATAAATATTCCTCACATAATCAAGAAATTAATAATATGAAGAATTTCATCAGAGGATCTGAAACTGGAACAAAGCAATTAAGTACAGTTTGGTATTAGAACTCATGATCATTCAAATAAAATTGTGTGTCCATTTGATTTACTTGTACAAGACCCAGAAATTTGGCTAAACATTTTTTTCTGAACGTGTCTGCAAATCATCCAAGGGTTAAATTAGCAGTTGTAGTGTGGACTTAGAAAAATAGTGTTCCTCTGTGGTATGTTAGCTTCATCCAATTCTTAGAGGGCCTGAGCAGAGCAAAATTTTAAGGAAGGAAGATTCTTCCCATGTGGCCTGATGCTTGAGAGGAGCAATTGCTCCTCTCCTGGATCAGCCTGCAAGTCATATCAGTGGTACTCTGGGGTCTCAAGGATTCAGACTTGTTCCTGCTTCACATCACTTGGGTTTTCTGGGTCTTGAGCTTGAAAATGGCAGATTGTAGAAATTTCTCAACTTCTATAATTATATAAGCCAATATCTTGCCATAACCTGTCCATATATATCTTTTTGGCTCTTTTATCCTATAGAACATGACTAATTTAATTTAGTAATTGATATAATAATATAATTATATTATATTATAATATAATATAATAATTCAATAATTAAATTAAGAGACAACTGGACCATTAAAGGAAAATATTTAGAACATAAATGGAAATGCAAAAGATGGGGAATGGGATCAAAAGGACAATAAACAAGGTGAAACATTTCTTATGTTTATAATTGAATTATGTCATAGGGAACAGAGGTAATTAGAAATATTTGAAAGGAACTTTTTTAACTTTAAATATTAAACAGAAATATTAAATAGAAAAATATGTAGACTTATAAGATGCTGATAGAGAGCAAACTTATTTCGAAAAAAATTATAGAAATTTCTGTAGACATTTACAGAGAAAATATGAAGAACATATAGAGAAGAGATGGCTTGCTATCAAGAATATCAAAACAAAACTAATTCTTCATTGCAACTGAAATATTAGAAACAAGAGACATTGGGCTGAATCAAAATAATTTAATGGGCTGAATCAAAATAATTGCCAATTTATATTTCTATACCAGAAAAATATCCTTTAAAACTTCTTGGGGCCGAAGAAATAGCATGGAGGTAAGGCATTTGCCTTTCATACAGAAAGTCATCGGTTTGAATCCTGGCATCCCATATGGTCCCCCGTGCCTGCCAGGAGCAATTTCTGAGCATGGAGCCAGGAATAACCCCTGAGCACTGCCGGGGTAACCACCCACACACACACACACACACACACACACACACACACACAAACTTGTTGCAGGAGCTGTGATGCAAGTGATAGGATGGGTGTTTGCCTTATGTGAGCTAACCTAGTATGGACCATGGTTCGATCCCCTGGCGTCCTATATGGTCCCCCAAGGCAGGAGCGATTTCTGAGTGCATAGCTAGGAGCAGCCCCTGAGCATTACTGGGTGTGACCCAAAAAGCAAAATGAAAAAATATTGTTGCAGAAATATCCACTTTATATAATATTGAATTGAATTCTTCGTTAAAAGAATGATAATAATGGAAATTGAGCTCCCATATGATCCAGCTATACCACACCTAGGGATATACCCTAGGAACACAAAAATACAATACAAAAATCCCTTCCTTATACCTATATTCATTGCAGCGCTATTTACCATAGCTAGACTATGGAAACAACCAAGATGCCCTTCAACAGATAAATGGTTAAAGAAACTGTGGTACATAAACACAATGGAATATTATGCAGCTGACAGAGAGATGAAGTCATGAAATTTTCCTATACATAGATTTACACGGAATCTATTATGCTGAGTGAAATAAGTCAGAGGGAGAGAGAAAGACACAGAATAGTCTCACTCATCTATAGGTTTTAAGAAAAATGAGAGACATTTTTGCAATAATTTTCAGAGACAAAAGAAAGGAGAGCTGGAACTTCCAGCTCTCTTCATGAAGCTCACCACAAAGAGTGATGAGTGTAGTTAGAGAAATAACTACATTAAGAACTATCCTAACAATGAGAATGAACGAGGGATGTAGAAAGCCTGTCTAGAGTACAGGCAGGGGTGGGGTGGGGAGGAGGGAGATTTGGGACATTGGTGATGGGAATGTTGCACTGATGAAGAGGGACTTTCTTTACATGATTGAAAACCAACCATAATCATGTTTGTAATGAAGGTGTTTAAATAAAGATATTAATTTTAAAAAATCTAATTGGTATATATTGGGTTCCAAGTGTATCTTATATTTGATTATTATTGGTCTGATGTATATAGATCACCTCATTTCTATACTATCAATGTGAACTATACCCTTGACTAGTGCGCCTGCACCTTCTCTCTTCACCTCCATGGTCATTTTTATATTTTTGTAATTATAATTACTATAATCTAGGACCAAAGATTTGCCCTCTTTTATATATTTTATTCCCTTTCCTTGCTATTTTACATATCACAAATAAACAAGGCAAATAAACAAACAGACAAGGATAATAATATCAGTTGAATGTGTGGCAATGTGTGTAGAAGGAGGGTTACAGAAAGATACACAAAGTTTATGAGTGAATATAAATACCAATCATATAAAGCCATAAGCAATTTAATATTTTAAGCTGTACCAAATTTAAAACACATGAACATGTAGCAAAAAATTAAGGAAGTAAAATCAAACTACTCTGATACTTTTTTTATTTTCCCAGAACAAGGAAAAAGTACTACCGTGTTTTAGCCTTTAAAAATATTAAAGACAAAAGTTATCACTTCTAAGGAAACCACTTAAAAATGGCTTAAAATATTAAGTAAACCAATAGTATAAAGATAAAAATATGAATCTAACAAAGTAAAGAAAAAGAGATATAATAGAATATATGTTGCTTATAATATATACTAAGAAGGCAAAGAAAAAAAGAGAATGAGAATGAAATACAAAGAATCAATCATGAAAATATAACCGGATAAAATTAGCTTAGCTCTAAAAAATAAAGCATGTTAATGAGCAAACAAGATGCAACAACACCACATTGTAATATAATAATCAAGTCATCTAAAGATAAAACACTTCTAAATCTGTTCAGCTGCATAAATAGCCTCAAATCATAAAGTAATCTTCAAGAATTAAAGGAGAAGCTGAAAAATCTATAATCATTTTGATAGAGCTTAATTTTGCTTGGTAACTGCCAGAACAAACAAAACTCAGAGAAGATATATAAGAGTTGGGCAAGAAGAAGGCAACCTAATTGTAGAATAGATGAGTGTTACTTAGCAATACTTTAGCAATAAAATTTTAATGATACAGAGATTAGAATACATCTTCATTCATTGTGCCACATGACTATAGAATATTGCGCTTCTGTCTATAGCAAAACTTTTCAATGACATGTGGGATATTTACCAAAAATAGTTCATATAGTTTGCAAAATACAAATCTAAGAAAACTTTAAAGAAAAAAGGCAGGGACCAGACAGATAGCCTGGAGGTAAGGCATCTGCCTTCCAGGCAGAAGGACGGTGGTTTGAATCCCAGCATCCCATATATGATCCCTCATGCCTGTCAGGGGCAATTTCTGACCATAGAGCCAGGAGTAACCCCTGAGCGCTGTCAGGTGTGACCCAAAAACCAAAAAAAAAAAAAAAAAAAAAAAAAAGGCAGAATCAATTATAGCATAGTAGGAGTTAAGCCAGAGGTCAATGATGAACACATAATTTTAAAGTCTTTACAAGTTTTAAAATTAAAAAATGACTAAAGAGGAATCTACACCTGCCCAGTGCTGCCTGACTGCGGAAAAACAAACAAACAAACAAAACTGTGAGTCCTGAAACTCTTGGGAGTAGGCCGAATCTGCTCCAAAAAACTCGCTCTCCCAGAGGCCCATTCTAGGGCTGGAACGCCCAGAAACTCTTTCTTAACGTGAAAACTAGCAAGAAGCAGTACCTTGCAAAGTCAGGTCCCCAGTTTGTGATGTCAGGCTGGGAATTTCTGCGAATCTACGCCTGCCCAGTGCTGCCTGACTTCGGAAAAAAACCTGTGAGTCCTGTCCATGTTTCTCTCTTCTCTCCTGTAGCCTGAAACTCTTGGGAGTAGGCCGAAAAGAGGCTGCAGAAGAGCACGACTGCTCTGCTTCGCTATGCGGCTGTGTGCTCTTTCTAAGGAAAGAGTATCATCACAACAACAAGAAAAAAAAATCACACCAAGGACTGTGCTTGGATCACTGTCTTCTTTCTCTCTGGACTGTCTTCTCTCCTGCGTGCTTGGGCCTAAGATTTGATCCTGTGTGAGGCCTCATCCACCGAGGACTCCAATCCCTTGTAGGCAAATCGACACACCCAGAAAGGGCGGAGCCAGAGGAGTGTGGCTGCATACATCATTTAGCCAATGAATATCAATGCAACCCGTAGAAAAACACACAATGCAAGTGTGACAATGGGGAAACAACGCAGGCCAGTGTCAGACAGAGAACGAAGATGACAATTCTGATGACCAGATAATGACCAACGAACTAATCAATCTCTCAGATAAGGACTTTAGAAAAGCAATATGGAAGATGCTGAAAGAACTCAAAGAAACTATGGACTGAGTTGAAGAGAACACTAATAAGAACCAAGAAAATATGCTGACAGAAATCACAAAACTCCAAACTGAAATAGCATGTCAACTAACAGACCTGAAAAACTCAGTAAATGAATTAATGACAAAATGGATAATCTCAACACCGGGGTAGAAGAAGCTGAGAATAGAATTGATGTTGTGGAAGATGAGGTAAATAACAAACCCATACAGTGGGAGAGATTGGAAAAAAACTTAAAACAAATGAACAGACAGTGAAAAAATAGTCAAAGAATGGGGCCCGGGAGATAGCATGGAGGTAAGGCGTTTGCCTTTCATGCAAGAGGTCATTGGTTCGAATCCTGGTGCCCCATATGGTCCCCGTGCCTGCCCGGAGCAATTTCTGAGCATAGAGCCAGGAGTAACCCCTGAGCACTGCCGGGTGTGACCCAAAAACCAAAAAAAAAAAAAAAAAAAGTCAAAGAATGGGAACAGATGAAAATAGAAGTCTATGATAAGATCAACAGAAACAACTTAAGAATCATTGGAGTCCCAGAGACACAGGAAGAAAATTTCCAGGAAGAATCAACGGTCAAGAACATCATTAAAGAGAAACTTCCAGAGCTAAAGAATATATGTGATCAAATCCTGCATACCCGAAGAGTACCAACCAAAAGAAACCCCAGAAAAAATACCCCCAAGAACATCCTAGTCACAATGACGAATCCCACAAACAGAAAGATCAAAAAAAGAAATTACATTCAAGGGAACATCTTTGAGATTTACAGCAGACCTGTCACCAGAAACACTCAAGGGCAGAAAGCAGTGGTGGGATATTGTGACAAGATTGAATGAAATGAATGCTTCACCTAGAATACTGTCCCTAGCAAAACTCACTTTCCGGTTTGATGGAAAAATACATGGTTTCACAGACAAAAAACAGCTCAGAAACTTTACAGACTCAAACCCACTCTTAAGAGAAAAACTGAAAGACCTAATTTAAGATAAGACTAATCAAAAGACACACCAAATTTCGATATAAATATGGCATCAAATCCCAGGACAATACTTTCTCTCAATGTCAATGGACTAAACGCACCAGTTAAGAGACACAGAGTGGCTAAATTGATCAAAAAACTCAATCCAACTTTCTGCTGTCTACAAGAAACGCACCTGAATAGTCAGAACAAACATAGACTCAAAATAAAAGCTGGAGGAAAATTATCCAAGCAAACAACACCCATAAAAAAGCTGGAGTGGCCATACTAATATCAGATAATGCTAATTTTATACTCAGGAAGTTTGTAAGGGACAAAAATGGACATTATATATTAATCAAGGGGTATGTAGAGCAGGAAGAAATCACTCTTCTAAACATATATGCACTGAATGAGGGTTCAGCTAAATATTTAATACAATTGTTGACAAAGCTGAAAAATAACATCAACAGCAACACAATAATTGTGAGGGACCGCAACACGGCTTTGTCATCAATGGATAGGTCAACCAGACTGAAACCCAACAAGAATATACTGACCTGAGGAGAGAAATGGAAGAAAGAGGCCTAGTGAATATATATGTATATAGAGGACACTTCATCCCCAGAAACCTGGATACACATTCTTCTCCAATGTACATGGGACATTCTCCAGGATAGACTACATGCTGGCACATAAAACATATCTTCATAATATCAAGAGGATAGAAATTTTGCAGGCTACCTTTGCTGACCAAATAATTTGCTCTGAAATTATTTGTGAATTCCAAAAGAACAAAGAAGAAAAACTTTAACACCTGGAAGTTAAACAGCCTCATACTGAATAACCAGTGGGTCTGAGATGAAATCAAAGAGGAAATCAAAAGGTTCCTGGAAACAAATGATAATGAAGACACAAACTATCAGAACTTATGGGACACAGCAAAAGCAGTACTGGGAGGAAAATTTATAGCTTTGCAAGCACACATCAGGAAGGAAGAAGGGGCTTACCTGAGTAGCTTAATGATGCAGCTCATAGAACTAGAAAGTGCTCAACAAAAGGACCCAAAAATAGGGAGGCAAAAGGAAATAACAAAGCTGAGAGCAGAAATCAATGAAGTGGAAAACCAAAAAACAATCTGAAAAATCACAGAAAGCAGAAGTTGGTTCTTTGAAAAAATAAACAAGATTGATAGACCACTGGCAAAACTAACAAAGAAAGAGACAGAGAATCTTGATAACTCATATTAGGAATGAAAAAGGAGAGATCATTACTGATATGGCAGAGATTCAAAGGGTAATCGGAAACTAATTTGAGAAGCTCTATGCCACTAAAAATGAGAACCTGGAAGAAATGGATAAATTCTTGGACTCTTATAATCTTCCACAGTTGAAGGAAGAAAATGTAGCATATCTAAACACCCCCATCACTATTGATGAAATTAAAACTGTAATCAAATGTCTGCCCAAAAACAAAAGCCCAGGCCCAGATGGATTCACTAATGAATTCTTTCAAGCTTTCCAAGAGGAATTACTACCAATCCCTGGCAAGATTCTTTCATGAAATCGAAAAAATGGAAACACTTCCAAATACCTTTTATGAAGCCAACATCACCTTGATACCTAAACCAGAAAGAGATGCAACAAAAAAGAAAATTACAGACCAGTATCGCTGATGAATGCAGATGCAAAGATCCTCAACAAAATTCTGGCAAATAGAATGCAGTGCCTCATTAAGAAGATCATTCACTACAATCAAGTAGGTTTCATCCCAGGAATGCAAGGATGGTTTAATATCCGTAAATCTATCAAGATAATACACAACATCAATAACAAGAAAAATAAAAATCACATGATCATATCAATAGATGCAGAGAAAGCATTTGATAAGGTCCAACACCCATTCTTTTTTTT
>PVKC010019554.1:0-19063 GCA_004027635.1 Crocidura indochinensis
CTGAAATTGCTTAATTTGCCAATATTTGTGTTTCCAGATACTTGGCCTGCCTGTTTAAATGCATAATTTAATTTTTATCTTTTTTATCATATTTTATCTTTTGCTTTCCTTTTTACCTTGTCTTATCAACAATAGTTCTATTTCAATCTTTTACAGACCTGTCACATAGTTCCTTCTTTTAAATCTCTCCACTTCCTAAAATGTAAGTTCACAGTCAGAAATTTAGGGGGGAGTTCAAATGACAAATATAAAAATATTTAAAAGAAACCATTTGAATAAGAATGTTGCCTAGTTTTATTTGAGTTTAAGGCAAGAGTGGTGAACAGTTCCTCAATAAATCAAAATACAGTCACAACATGGGATACAGATAGCAATGGAAACAGTCTTATAATACAAAACAAGAATTATATATATATATAATGTATATATAATATATATACATTGTCCATCCTAGGTCAGCCACATTCAAGGCATATGCTCTACTGCTGTGCCACTGCTCCAGCCCCAAGAATTATATTTTTTTAGACATAATGTTGAATCAAGTTGCATTAAGTCATATAATTTATTTTTTTTAATTTTTATTTTGATCATAATGGCTTATATATCTTTCATAATAGTATTTTAGGTACATATTAACATTGAATCAGGGTAATACCCATCACCAAATTTGTCCTCCCCCCATCCCAGATCCCTTTCTGCAACCCATATACCCCTCCATTACCCCCCGGGCTGCTAGAGTAGGTGGCTCCTCTTTGACTAGCTTACTATTAGTGATCATATATCTGTTTGGTCCTGGTACCCTCCCTTGTTTCCCCATCTATTTAAGAGGTGGAGCTAGATAAATCGAGTTATGTGGTTTTGTTTGAAGGAAAGAAAAGCAATAGCTTGGGGTACAAAATAAAAAAAAGAAAAGAAAAAGAAGAAAAGCAATAGTTTGGGGTACAAAATAAAAAAGAAAAGAAAAAGAAAAAGAAGTCAAATACGCTGAAAATGGGCAGAGTCCTTCTAGAGGTTTTCAACCTCAGTTTGAGAGAGGATGTGAAAAAAGTAATTGAAACACCACAACAATTCAGAAAGAAATATCAAATTGTTTATTATTACACACATGAGAAATTAAGCAAGTCTGAAGTGTTAAATTTAAGAGAAGTTACTTTTTTTAAAATACAAGGACAAAGAGAAGGCACAAAGAATGCTTCTAAGCTACAAGAACATTTTTTTACTTCTAAATTTTGGAATTTGGGTGTAGTTCTATTGCTCTGTTTACTGTGTGGAAAAATGAAATGTATACTTATAAAAGAAAATTACTTCAAATAAATTGAAAAAAATTAAAAAGGTTGGAGAGGGAAAGCCAGGATAGAGAAAGAGGTGTAAGGGAAGTGTGTGTGTGTGTGTGTGTGTGTTTGTGTTTTAGAGAGATTAAGAGGTCAAATAAATTAATTTGGTAGCTGAATTATAGAAGGTAAAGGCCAAAATGGAATAATTTAAAATGCATGAAAGAACAATGCTAGGGAAAAGTCATGGGTACCAACGAAGGGTAAGTTCAGAGGGTGCTTGTGTAAAATTTGGGGAAAATTACCACCTTAGGTAATGGTTAAAGAATGAACAGGCTGGGAAAAGTTCCTATGCAAAAATAGGCAAAGAAACTTATGGGGAAAAAGTGAAGATATGTGTGGGGACACTGTGATCTTACATTTAAATTGCTTTTCTAAGCTGTTTGTCACTGAAGGAAAGAAGAAAGAAAGGAAGGAAATCATATTTATAAGTTGATGGAAAGAAAGTCTGTGGAATATATTGAAGAAGCTGAATTTCTCATCAAACAGCCACTTCTGCTTTCCACATTCATATTTTCTGATAAAATTTGATGGTATCTTCTTTGAGAAAATTGCCTCAAGATTGTAATGAAGGGTAAGCCATGTATCCAGTGAAGATAATGAAAAATAGATACTCTATTTGTAGACTCTGATTCCGTGGACTTGGTGTTCATCGACACAATTAGATGCCAAGAGTCTGACAAAATCACAAAAGACTACTTTCGTACTGAGATAAGCCCTTTCGTATTTTTTTTAAATCATTTTCAATTTTACTTTCCACGGATTTGGTTGTGCTACAATAAGGACAATCAGTTTTTGTATGAATCAACAACACTTCCCTGGTTTCTTTTGTACCAAATTTTTCCAACCCTAGATAGAGTCTGGGGTTGCTTTAGTTCCATTGTCTATTGAGTATAAGCAAAGACTATTGCCCTTGTTTGACAGAGACTAAAAAAATAATACACAAGCAGAAAGCACAACTCTCAGGAGAAATTTGAGCCATTTTCTTGCTTTAATTTAAGCAAGTTCTAGTAACTTTGACCTGCTCATAACAATTACAGACGCTATATAAGATTGAAGGACTAAGGCCAACTACAATAATAATTTCTGTGTATTGAGTACATATGTAAGCAAACAGGTGTTTTTCAAGTATTTATTGTCACATTTTATATAGGTAAAGATTAAATAAAATATATAATATTCAATTCATAAGTAGAAAAGTTTGATATTTAAAGTTAGATGTTAAAAATAAAAACATTATTATTGATTTTGTTTTTCTTTAAAGAGAAAAGGCTTTATAAAAGGTCAACTGATCACTTTTCATTGATGTTCCAAAAATAATTATTTATTAATAAATATCCTTGAATAATTTTATGAGGTTCTATGGGTAGTTCCATTGCCATAAGTACATTTTAGGGGCCAGAAAGATAGTACAGGGAGTTTGCCTTGCACATGGCTAACTCAGATTCAATCCCCAACACCAAGATGGTACTCTGAGCACTGTCTGAAATGATCCCTGAGAACAGAGCCAGAAGCAAGCTCTGAGCAGGGCTTGGTGTGCCTATAATAGTAATAATAATAATATAAGAATTTTCACTGTAGTTTAAAACATATATTGAAACCACTTAGAGATATTATCTCAATCTTGAGGTTTTATTGTTAAAGTGAATATATTTGTATTTCTGTCTATATTTCATTTGTATTGCCTAAAAGTCCGCAGTATGCTATCTTCAAAAAGTGAAACTTCCCTGAAAAATAGTAAGTACTGACACCATTATAAAGTGGCCCTTTGCACAATGACTTACATAGTCAGCTCATTTTTGAGATTATGTACTTAATAAAGAAAAAATAATTTATCTACCATTGCAATCCTGTTGTATCATTTTTCAAGCCAGTTGCTTATTGACAAATTTTGCAGGGGCTGATTTGTATTTTAACTTCTGTTATTGTATTGAGGTATCATATTTTGAAGTTTTACAAGAGTGTTTTGGGTTTACAAAATTATTGTACCCCCACCAGTACCAAAGTGTCAAAAAAGATCTTCCTCTACTTTCATGCCATTTCTAGGCTGCCTTTTGCTTTCCTTCACCAATCCCTATTCCTTCATTTTTTACCATTTGGTAACCTCAAAGAAAGAGCCCAAGTCTTTGGTTACCTTTTAGAGATCCCTAGACTTGGCCATAGGAATACGTATTTCAAGTTCTGACTCTAGTCCTAATTGTCTCATTGTGCTTGGTAGGGTACATGGTATAGAGTTACTAAATATGAACTATTATAAGAATGAAAGTAACAAATGTTTCAAGAATTCAGTTATGTATATAAAAAAATCCATGAATGTATCAATCCATTCTTTTGCCCATTCATTATATAGTTATATTCAAATAATGGACTATTGACTAGAATGGGAGGAAAATAATATTCAAGACATCCATTATGAATATAAACAACCCATGAATGTATCAAGTATGTCTCTTGTCCATTTTATAAAAATACTATTAGCTTTAACTTTTGATTTAAAATTTCCTCTTCTCATTATCTGTTTTTCTATTTTGTTTTCATTTCTTTTTTCTCTCCTTTCTCCTTGTTCTTCATTTCATGCTTTCTTAATCTAATACCCATTATACCTTTGTAATATGGGAATTTTCCATCTTGATGATGAAGATCATATGCTCAAAAATTGAAGTAGCATAATAAAGGTCACACTGCTCATAAATGATTGAATCATGTGCATCCAGAAATCAAAATAATGTATGTATCTGTACTGGAGAACAAGGAAAGTGTCTTCCTATAAGGTTAGCTGCCAGATTATCCACCATTGTGGGTTGTTAGATCTTTTCTGTGTCTCTAGGCTACACATTTTTTCCTAGGTAGGTGAGTTTTACTGTTAAGACAGAATGACTGAAAAAAAAATTGTGGCACATTAATTATAAAAGAATTTAAAAGATTTAAAAGTTTAACACTCCATGACATTGAAACTAAAGGAATCTTCAAGGAAGAAGCATCACTCTCCAAGAATGAGAAAGCAGCGATAAACAGATAGGACTATATTAAGATGAGAAGCTTCTGCACCTCAAATGAAATAGTGTCTAGGATACAAAAGCCACTCACAGAATGGAGAAACTATTCATTCGCCCAATACCCATAAGATAAAGGGCTAATAGCTAAGATAAAAAGAAACTAACTGAATTTAACAAAAAAAAAAAAACACATCTAACCCCATAAAAAAAAATTGGGAAAAGAAATGAACATACAATTACTCAAAGAAGGAGCCAGAGAGATGCACAGTGGTGGTGTGTATGCCTTGCATGCAGCCAGCCTGAGAGAGACCTGGTTTTGTTCCCAGCAGGCCATGTGGTCTCCCAGCGTACAGGGAGCAATTTCTGAGTGCAGAGCCAGGAATGGCCCCTGAACGCCACCGGTATGACCCAAAAACCAAAAATAAATAAATAGTTTTAAAAAAAGCAAATTGCTCAAAGAAGAAGTGCAAATTGCCAAAAAGGCACTTAAAAATGGTCTATGTCCCTAATCAGGGAGATGCAAATACAAACTACAATGAAGTACCATCTCACACCACACAACTGGCACACATCACCAAGAACAAGATCAGTGCAGGCCGAGATGTGGGGACAAAAATCCTCTTATTTACTGCTGGTCGAATGCCATCTAGTTCAGCCTTTATGGAAAACAATATGGAGATTACTCAAAAAATGGAAATCGAGTTCCCATATGATCCAGCTATACCACTCCTAGGGATATATCCTAGGAACACAAAAACACAATACAAAAATCTCTTCCTCACACTTATATTCATTGCAACACTATTTACAATAGCCAGACTCTGGAAACAACCAAGATGCTCTTCAGCAGATGAATGGCTAAAGAAACTTTGGATATACATACACAATGGAATATTATACATCCATAAGGAGAGATAAAGTCATGAAATTTTCCTATACATGGATGTACATGGAATCTATTATGCTGAGTAAAATAAGTCAGAAAGAGAGAGATAGACACAGAATAGTCTCACTCATCTATGGGATTTAAGAAAAATAAAGGACATCATTGTAATAATGTCCAGAGATGATAGAGATGAGGGATGCTGGAAGGATCAGCTCAGGATATGAAGCTCACCAAGAAGAGGAGGGGATGCTATTAGAGAAATAACTACACTAACGACTATCATGACAATGTTAAGGAGTGAGAGAAGTAAAATGCCTGTTTCGAATACAGGGTGGGGATGAGGGAGGAGGAAAATTGGGGGTATTGTGCTGGGAATGTTGCATTGGTGAAGAAGGGGTGTTCTTTTTCTGAATGACACCCAAATACAACATGTTTGTAGTCATGATGCTTAAGTAAAGATATTATTTTTAAAAAATTAATAAGAATTTTAAAAAAGTTTCAAAGTTTAAAATTATCAGAGTTTTCATGGATAGAGTTTGGTAGGACAGTTGGTGGATAAACTGACCTTTGAATTCATTTCTACGACTCAAGAATGGAAGGATGATTATGTAATACATTAATTCAATATATACTATTAGAAGATGCATAATTCTTTTACATTCATTGCCACCAACACGTTTTGGAAAGATCAGTTTTCATCATGTAATATGCAGGAGGCATGAAATCATTCTGATCCTCAACATCCCTAGTTATTTTAATGATTTTAAGCCTTTAAATCCTATATTAAAAAATATTTTGGGGTCGGGGAGATAGCATGGAGGTAAGGC
This sequence comes from Crocidura indochinensis, assembly GCA_004027635.1. Classification (NCBI taxonomy): domain Eukaryota; kingdom Metazoa; phylum Chordata; class Mammalia; order Eulipotyphla; family Soricidae; genus Crocidura; species Crocidura indochinensis. Next base: position 6,041 of record PVKC010019554.1, read on the forward strand.
GTTTGCCTTTCATGCAAAAGGTCATCGGTTCGAATCCCGGTGCCCCATAAGGTCCCCCGTGCTTTCCAGGAGCAATTTCTGAGCATGGAGCCAGGAGTAACCCCTGAGCACTGCCAGGTGTGACCCAAAAAAAATATTTTGCTCAAATTTGCTAATGTGATTGCTAGTATCTGGGTCAAGCTCCAATGAATTGAAAATATAATGCCTAAGAGAGTTCCCTTAGAATCTATCTCTATGAAGGTATGACTTAGTGAAGACAAAGGAAATGCATACTTTAAAATGGAAACGCCTATATGCATTGCAGTGCTGTTTACAATAGCCAGATTCTGGAAAACAGTCTAGATGCCCTTTAATATATGAATGGCTAAAGAAACTGTGGTACATATCTATAATGGAATATTATGCAGCCGTCAGAAGAGATGAAGTCATGAAGTTTTCCTATACATGGATGTATATGGAATCAATTATGCTTAGTGAAATAAGTCAGAGGGAGAAATATAAACACAGGATGGTCTCACTCATCTATGGGTTTTGAGAAAAATAAAAGACATTTGTGTAATGATTCTCAGAGACAAAATAGAGGAGGACTGGAAGGTCCAGCTCACAACATGAAGCTCACCACTGAGAGTGATGGGTGCAGTGATAGAAATAATTACAATGAGAACCATCATAACAAAATGTGACTGAATGTGGAAAGTAGAAAGCCTGTCTAGAATACAGGCCAGTGTGGGGTGGGAAGGAGGGAAATTTGGGACATTGGTGATGGAAATGTTGCACTTGTGAAGGGTCTTTTTTAAAATATATATATATATATGTAAATGAACAAATAAAAAAAGGATCCAAATTGAAAAAGAAGTCAAATTATAATATCACTATTTACTGATATGACAAAGTCCACAAAAAGTTCCAAAAAACAATAACCCAATATAGCAAAGTAGTTGGCTATAAATTCAATATACAAATATCAGTTGCAATCTTGAGGCTGGAGCTACTGTACAGTGGTAGGGCATTTGCCTTACATTAGGCAACCTGGGACGGACCTAGATTCGATAGCCAGCATCCCATATGGTCCCATGAACCTGCCAGCAGTCATATCTGAGTGCAGAACCAGAAGTAACCCCTGAGGACGGCCAGGTGTGGCCCCAAAACCAAATAAATAAATTTCTAAGAATTTATATGTCTTTAAAAAGCATTTGCATTCTTATGCACAGAAAAAGAATCAGAAGAAAAAAGTCTAATTTAACTAGTATCCAAAAGCATCATGCATTTAGAAATCACTATAATAAAAGACACAGGAGATCTATATCATAATAGCATTAAAACTCATATGAAAGAGATAGAAGAAAACCTTAGGGAAAAAATAGTCATGCTCATGGATTGAAAGAGCCTGTATTGTTAAAGTCAATAAGAAAGTTTGTATAAAAATATTGAAAAATAAGAAATACAATCATATGAGTCAGAATGGAATTCCCCGCGACAAAACCACATAAATATGAAAAGTTAATTTTTGATAAAGAAGCTGAAACAGGAAATGGAGTAGATAGACTTCAACAAATGGTGCTGGAAAAACTTGCAAAAATTAAAACTTGATCCACATATCATTACCTTACACAAAAGTCAATATTTTAAATATTAAAATAATAATAATAATAAAATGAAATGAAAACATGGTGAGTGTGCTATGTATTGTTGAAAGAAAGAATAAAATAGAATATTTGTAAAGTATACTTAACATGTTGTCAATATCTGTAAATGAGTGGTAACCAATTCAGTAAATCATCCAATGATTTGAAAAGTATATTGAAAAAGATAAAGGGGACAGAGAACTAATACAGTGAGTAAGGCACTCGCCTTACATGGGATGACCCACGTTTGAACAACAACTCCCACATCCTATAGGGTCTCCCCCACTTACCAAAACAAAACAAAAAACAACAAGAAAATGTTGATGACTAGACATTTAGATAAAAATGAACTATGGAGTGACAATAAGAAATTATTTTTGTTTATATTTTTATTGCTGTTGTATAAGAGTCGAGTGTTTAAATAAAAATTATTTTGTGTAAGTAATAAGTTATTAGATAAAATATTTTTGTTGAACTCCAAATCTGGTAATCACATTGTCTATTAATCTCTTTCCCTGCATATGAATAGACTATGAAACTTAATTCTAATCCATATGTCAATAGCAATACCAATAAAAATGATGAAATGTCATTCCTGTGATTTATTTATATTTTATAGTAGCAGTGATAAAGTGTTGGCCCTATAATTTTTTATGATACTGTCTTATTAACAGGAACAATGTATAACTATTTCATTGCTGGTCAGGAAGAAAAAAAGACTTCAATGTATCCTATAGCCACAATGAATAAATTTTGTTGATGCTCCAAGAGAACTAAGGAATGTACCTGTCCTTTGTTGAGCCTAGAAATAAGAAGGCAACCCAATATTTTAATTTAATGCAATAATGACTGAAGAAAGAGCCTATATAGGCCAGTCTGGTCAACTGAAAATTTAAGTAGTATCTTTGAGTCTCTGAGTGTCTACTATAATGCATTAGGAATAACAAAAGCCTAATTGGGGGTTGCATAAATATTTGATATCCAGACGGGTAGACAGAAAACGGGATGACTTGCAGACACCAAAAATTATTTTTAGTCATACTTTGGAATTATTATAGGTCAAAGTTTCCAAGAACAATTTCCCATCTATTTTTTTTATCAAAGTAGAACCATAAGACCAATGCTTATTAGTGGTATTTTCTAATGTTATCATAAATGAGCCATGCCATTTCAGATTGTTTATATGTAGTCTCTGTGCTTCTGTGTGGGAGGTCCTAATGATGATTTCCTAGAAGGAAGGAGCTAGATCCTCAAAAACTTCATGCTAATGGAACTCTTTCCCACCTCCAAAGAGCAATGATATAACATTTGAGCTATTGAATGGATAATAAATGGATATTGATTTATTTCACTGATACTGGAATTAAAAATATATTTACATATTCTAATACAAAGTAAATTATTTTTATACTACTAATTTTGGGAGGGGATCATACTCATTGATGCTCATGGGTTACTCCTGGCTCTGTACAAAGCAATTGCTCCTGGCAGGGACCATATGCGATGCAGGGGATTGAACCCTGGCCATCCGCATACAAGGCAAATGCCCTACGTTTTGTGCTATAGCTCCAATCCCTTATACTATTAATTTTAATTTCGCAATTGATTTAATATTAGTTATATGACAAATCTTATTGTGTATAAAAAGTGTGTTTTATATGATACAAAACAAAAATGAAAATAATGCTGGATATTTGCACTCTTGGGAAAATACCCTAAGACCCCAAAACATAATTTAGAAAAGACATCTGTACCCCTATGTTCCTTGCATCACAAATTACTGTAGTCCAAATCTAGAAACAACCCAAGTGATCCAGAAAAGATGACTGGATTGAGACTATGTATGGAACATTATTCCATATGTAGGAACAATATGTAGCCATTATAAAATATGAATCATAAAATTTGCTAATACATGGATGTATCATGTGCCATAATGAATGAAATAAGTCAAATAAAGGGGACAGACACAAAATCATTGCACTCATTTGAGAAATATAAAGAGACATTGTAGGAATCACCACTATAGAAACTAAGGACAGGAGAATTGATCCTTAGTAGAAAATTTGCCCTAGTTGGAGGGAACTAGAACAGGGGAAATTCCACTGTAACAATAATAAGGGGAAGTGATCATTTTGGTTGAGAACTTGATGTTGAAAGGGGGGAGGTGACATGCATGATATGCTTTCAATAACAATACTGCAAACCACAGTACAACAGAAGGAAAAATAAGACAGAACGGGCTGAATTGGAAACTGAGGAAATTGGTGGATAGAAGGGGACAGCGGTGAAGGAATAGATGTCAAGACAGTATATGCCTAGAATTCAATCATTAATAACTTTGATATTTGATAATTAACAATGATATAATAGTAAGAAAAAGAAGTTAGAATAAGCCATAAGTGCATTGAAGAACAAATAAAACAATTTAGAAAATATCCACTTTGTGGGCCTTTTAAATCTTCCCAGGTAAAAATAATTCATTAAATAATAACTTAATACAATTGAAAACATTCTAAGTAGATGGTCCTTGATAATCAAATTAAATTTAGCTTAAAAGTCTTTCCAAAATATGATGTCTGACCTTGAAATTTTTATGCTATTTTTCTTTTTTGACATTATATAAATATGCATGATATTTACAATATACAAATACTATGGTAAGGCAATGATGCAGACCATATTGTGCAGCACAATTCTTGTCACTTAGTTGGTGGCCAGTAACTGGTCAATAGTTGCTGGATCAAGAGATTTCTTTTAATTTCCCTTTTCATCTTTATATATCATAGAATGCCAAATAAGTAATGGATGATATTAATTAGGCATGACTTCTTGAGGACATTAATAAATAGGAGTCATCCATCAAAACATTAAGCCTTTGATATTTGCAGCTATTTACTGAAACTCTCCCTCCTTTATTTCTAAAGTCAGTGTTTTCATAGCTCTCCAACATGGTATTAAGGTGAAAATTCATGATATACTTGGATTATAAAAGAAAATGAACAAAAGGGTACAATGAGAATCACTATATTATCATGAAAATCATGAAAACAACCAAAAGATTTTTGTGCTTATGTGTTCATAATTATAAAGTAAAACTTCTAGGAATCTTTTTTTAGCAAAAGTTACATCTATTTTGTGCACTTGCAACTAATTCTGTAGGTGGATGGATTAGTGATGTTTAATTAACTTAATGGACCATGAGCTCTCCCTGCATTAGTTTGTGCTCATAACCACTTTTAGTCCTGCTATCTGTGGTTCCCTACTTTAGATCTTCTCTTTGATCACTGATATACAATATTTTTCTTTTTTTTTTCATTTTGGTTTTTGGGTCACACCTGGTAGCACTCAGGGGTTACTCCTGGCTCTATGCTGAGAATTTGCCTCAGCAGGCTCAGGGGAGCATATGGGATGCCAGGATTCAAACCACCGTCCTTCTGCATGCAAGCCAAATGCCTTACCTTTGTACTATCTCTCCAGCCCCCATATTTTTCAAAGCCCCTCTCACTGTATTCTCCTATAACCCTCTGTTTAAAATTTTCTATTTCCATTATCTGTTCTGGATCCTGCTTGTATCTGGAACAACATCCATACAAACCTAGCCACAAGTGGTTTGGATTCTAAAAATCTGTAGCTGAAAATTTGAATCCTGGCAGTGATGTTGGTATAAAGGTACAGGAAAAGCTGGAGAAAAAAAGTGACCTAAATCAAAATGTTTTACATATATCAATTATGCAGGGACAAAGATTGATTTTGAAGCAGGAGTCCCAAGAGGTCATACCAAAAGATGGAGAAAAAATATTTTCAAGATTGGTTAAGCCTAGAGAATGAACAATGGCCTGAACTAATGAACAAAATGTCCTGGAATGTTTATGTGCTATAGAGATTGTCCTATCTTAATATTAATAGGACTTCACTATTTCTCTTCATAGATGAATTAGGATGCCAGGTTAAATGGCTTGAAGAATTGTCATGTTTTCTGAAGAACCAAATTTTAGGTCTAGTTTTATAACATACTAAATTTATATTTTAGTCATGCTATTTACCTGTTTCTAGGGCAACTTATTAAGAGTACAAGGTCAAGAAATACACACCACAAAGGATAGAAAAGTCAATGATATTGTATATGTCTTTCTATTAAAAAGTACTAAAACTGAATTAGAAGATTCTACTATGTTATAATGTGCACCAACTGACTTTCCTATTTATTATTGTGTTTATAGGTATTATATGCTATTATGTCAAACCTTCAAGAATTTTTGATGGAAATAATCTATGAGGTACATTATATTTTGTTTTTAGAAAATATTCAATAAATGGGGGCCCGGGAGATAGCATGGAGGTAAGGCGTTTGCCTTTCATGCAAAAGGTCATCCGTTCGAATCCCGGTGCCCCGTATGGTCCCCCATGCCTGCCAGGAGCAATTTCTGAGCATGGAGTCAGGAATAACCCCTGAGCACTGCTGGGTGTGACCCAAAAAACAAAAAAAAAAGAAAAGAAAATATTCAATAAATGATTCAATAAATCACTATTTTTCTCACCACAATAGTTACTTTAATTTGCTATTTTGATTTTTTTGCAAAAGCAGAAACCTTCACAGATAATACTTTCTCAGAAGGAGGCAAAGTGACATGTTCAATGGTATACCATTGCAAGAAATAACTCTATTCACACTCAGTCTTATCTCAAGATAGGAAAATAAAAAAAAGAGAACTCAGGACAATATTTTGAATAAGTTATATCACTTCCACTTATGTATTTCTTTATAGGATGGATATGAGAATAGTTTGCTTGGGACTGTGTTAGGAGGCAAAATGAATTAAGATATAGAAAGTGGACCAAAGACATAGTGCATGAAGTAGGGAAGGCACTTGCTTTGCACATGACAGACATAATTTCAGTCTCAGCACTATATATGGTCCCAAGAACACAACCAGGAGTGACCCCTGAGTATAGCCAGATGTTCTCTCATGCCCCTTGACACACGCAAAAGAAAATGATATAACAGTCCTTCATTAGCATACTGAGTGGCAATGAATGTTGCTTCTTTTTCCTCTCTTGACTCCTAATGCCCCTTCCTTTAAAATATGTTGACTTGGGGGCTGGAAAGATAGTAAGTGAGCAGGACACTTGTATATGACTAATCTTGATTAGATTCCAGGCAGTTTATATAGTTTCCCAAGCCCCACCTGATCCCCGAGAATGGAGCAAGGAATAAGTTTGATACACTACTGTGTATGACCTCTCAAAAAAAAAACCCCACAAAATCACAAAGTCACAAACAAAAAAATAAAAGATATAGGTATGAAAGGGCTCAGTATCTGTTTATAGTTATAGTTCTCTATCTGCTCCAGAGATCACATGTAATTTTAAATATTATAGAAACAGAATACATATTTCATAACTTGTAACTGGAAATGAAGGATTTCTTTTTATTTAAGTTATTATATTTTACAAGAACAATATCTCTGGTTGTTCCTGTTTGATAATCCTTGTGCCATCAATCCACCTGTACATGAAAGGCTTTTCTCTATTTCATAGCAAAAGGAAAGTTGTTTGATGTCATCTTGAAAAGTTTTAAAGACGAAGATGGAAGGAATTCTATAAATAAAATAATAGAGACGGTCTCTGAGGAACTTCAGAGCAGAACAATACGCATTTCTGTTCACTGGAAACTTACCCCATTCAAATGTGTTCACTTTTCAGAAAGCACCTCCTCCATTTCAGACCCAACACTGAAAACGAAGCATCAGAACAAAAACACTTTTGAAAACATCTTCGGAAAAATACAATTTGGATACAAAGAGATGAGAATCAAGAAGGATGAAAAAAAAATCAAAATGGCATTCAGTATAAGAGAGACCAGTTCTCAGGTGTTTTTGCTATTGGTGAAATTGTAAAGTAGCAATCAAAGGGGCGACAATCCCTATCAGCACATATTGTTCTGCAGTGCCCCTATTCATTTTTCCAAACATTTAAAGAGTCAGGCAATTACTGGGGCTGGGGATTCTGCTTTAGAGCAAAGAGAGGACATCAAGTTGACTGCAGTAAAGTTATTTATCAAAAGTCCTTCTCAATTCCTTCTTCAAGTTCTTCCCTTCCTTTTCTTCCATACCTCTCTACCTAGACAAAGCAGTTCCTAACCAATATACCTGACCCTATTTCTTTTCCTGCGTTCTATCCCTAGCTCTGTCAGGAGTTATCCCTGAGTCCAGAGCTAGGAGGAGATCCTGAGCATAGCCATATGTGTCCCAAAAATGAACCAATAAAGTAACATGGACTTTGGATTGATAGCTGCATAGATTGGATCTTGTCGTGAAATCTTCTACAAGTTGCTAATTGTAAAATCTTGTCAAATTACAAGTTTGCTTATATAGTTCTTGTGCTTTCTTCATTTTCTATGGAGATGGGAGCATTGAGATACAATAATATCTAAATAATATGGGTTAATGATCTGAGGCTCAAAACATGTTTTACAAAGTACAGAAATGTGTTTAATACTTTATCCTGAATTACCTGCAGCCAGTTAGTTTGATCATTCCTTGACAGTGAAGGAAACTAGAATATGGGACTGTTTGAGTGACCTTGTGCTGAAACATCATTTGTAATTCTACATAATGCCAGAAATAAACATAAATTAAAAAGGCTGAAGTGATAGCACAGTGGGTAGGGCATTTGCCTTGCACATGGCCAACCCAGGTTTGATTCCTGGCATCCCACGTGGTCACCCAAGCCAGCCAAAAGTAATTTCTGAGTCCAAAGATAAGAGTAACACCTGAGTGCCACCTTGTGTGGGCAAAAAAATTCTTAAAATGATGGATAGAAAAAAAGAATAATACTGAATCTCTTTATACTCTCATAGTTGCGCCCAGACGTACTTGCATCAAAACACTATTAGGCCCTTAAAATGTTACCTACTGGGGCCCGGGAGATAACATGGAGATAAGGCGTTTGCCTTTCATGCAAAAGGTCATTGGTTCGAATCCCAGTGCCCCATATGGTCCCCCGTGCCTGCCAGGAGCAATTTCTGAGCGTGGAGCCAGGAGTGGTCCCTGAGCACTGCCGGGTGTGACCCAAAAACCAAAAAAAAAAAAAAAAAATGTTACCTACCATGAAAAAATGACGATTTTCATACGTGATAATAATTAATGATGCTTAAAAATATATTGGACTCTCCATTTTGAGATGGTGTTTCCTTGAAATTAGAAAACCTTCCCTGATTTAGATTAAGAGAGAAATTAGTGATAGAAGAAGGATCAGAGAGAGGGGTCAATGCTGGAAGTGGAGGTCAAGAAATGATAACTTGAACTCAGGAGTACAGACAGAATCTACCATCTAGGATTTAAAGCAAAATCTAGGACCCATGATAATGAATAACATCTAGGATCCAGAAAATTTAATAACTTCTAAAATCCAAGAATAATAGCAGAATCTAGAAACTATAGTTTTTAGTAAAAGAGAAGAAAAGCTTTCTCCCATGAAGTTAACCAAGAAGAATTCAGTCCTAAAATCATTTTGGACTTAGTCCAGAGAAATTCACATCAAGTTCCAATCTAAACAATTTTAAGAATTGTTAGAATTTTTTTGACTAATAAATTTTGGGTAGATTTTTGTCGATAACAGGAAACCAATGTATATGCAATGTATATTTCTTGTCTTCCTCTCTGTCTACCTTTAAAACCTGAAAAATAATACTAGTTCCAGGTATGAGGACACTTCACAGATTTGGACAGGATTTATGACTATCTGCTGGAATTTTTCCAATAAATAACTAAAATTATAGTCAGAAAAATAAGTAGATATTTGATGAGGGATAAAGGAAACTATAAAGCAAAAGAGGAAATGAATTTTCTTTTATTAATTAGTATTATTACTATTATTGGTTTTGGGTCATACCTGGTTATGCTCTGGGTTTACTTCAGGCTTTTCAGTCAGAAAATTACTCATGGCAGACTGTGGGTAACCTCTGGTATGCCAAAAGTTGAATATGGGTCAGGTGTGTGCACAGAAAATACCCTCCCCAATATGCTATTTCACTAGCCCCAAACTACTAATTTTTTATTTTGTTTTCAAAATTTTCCATTTTTCCATTATTATTCCATCATTATCCCAATTGTTAATAAAGAACAGAGAAAAAAACCTATTATCATCTTTGACTGAATACTGATTGTGTCTGTATATGTACAATCTTATTTCAATCTTACCATAACAGTGCAAAATAACCAAAGCTTCTAGATATTTTTATTTTCCAAATTTACATAAGTAGTAAAAAAAAAAGGAGGCTTGTAATTGGGTTTGGGGCTGTCAACGTTCAGTATGGAGAAGTCTGACTTTGAGCTCAATGCCCTATTAAGAGTTTACACTGCTAGAGGCAGGGTGCGAAGTGTGCTATATTTCTTCTTAGAACTTCCTAGAGTGTAAGAGGCACTTTAAAATTCATTGGGTTATTGAAATGATTATAAGACTGAAGTCTGTTTATTCATTGATGTCATTTAAGGAAATCTTGGATCTCATCCCTTGTTCTTATTTCTACAATCTTAAAAAAAAAAAAACAGCCATTCTTGAAATCTTTCTTTGTGATTTAAATCATGGATTAGCGCTATAATGAAGTCATATAATATGTCTGCCTTATGGTCAACTGATTTGGGAATTTAATTATATAGTCATAATCTCTTTTGCAAATTAGGAACCAGAGTGACAAGAATGATATTTTATAATGTTTAATAGAGCTTGGAATTATTCAAATCATGTATATATGTCAGGGGTTAAGAATACTGTTGATATCATTTACAAAACCAATAATAATAATAACAATTAAACTTAGTACTTTTCTAGGAGTTGAAGAAAAATTGTTACTGTTTTTTTTAAAAAAAAAACTTTAAAATTCCCTTATATATTCTAAAATAGTTATGTTATCATCAAATGTTTTTGTGTCCTCTATTGAAACATAAGTAGAAATTTTATAATATTAACTAAATTAAAACATGCAAAATTCTCACATATAAGCATCTTAGATAGCAGATATTAAATGAATAGAATTTTCTATTAATTCATTTACTTTTTAATGCTCCAACATATATCAAATAGTCCCAGGGAGTGTTCTGGAGGTAATGGATATTTTAAGAATGAATCGAAATAATTCCAGAAAATAGATATTTTACTAGAGTATTCATGTACTATACTTTTTAAAATGCATGTCTTTTATATGATATTAGATAATGATAAATGCTCAAGAAAGCTAGATGAAAAGGAGGGAAATCTGAAATGTTAGGATCAGAGCAGGAAGATAGATTTTAGCTACAAATGCTCATTTAGGCAACAAGATCTCAATGAAAATGACAATTTATTGAGGCCAGATGAAAGAGAGGGGATGCAAACTATGAGACTTTTAAGGATAGGAGTGTGGCTGGCATAGAAAAGAGCTTTAGCCAAGTCCTCTAGGTATGCCTCAGGAACAGTAAGATGATGAATATGGCTGAGAGAGATTTAACCAAGACATCAGAATTCAAAGCAAAGAAAGTCAGCTGATTAATCAGGAGGAAGGGCTAGATTTTACTGGACCTCACTTCTACTGTTAGAATTTAAATTGGTTACATAATGATATGATTGTTAAATTTAGGCCGATTACTCTCATGTCTAAGAACTGTGGTGTGCATTGATGGTAGTTTATGAAATCAGAGGTGTGAAGACTAGATCAAAAACTGATGCACTAATTTCAAGTAGTTCTACGAGTGTTTAATATTACATTGGAGGTTTTTTAACAAAGCATTTGTTTGGAAAGCAGAATTTGACCTTATGAGCAAATCAATGAATATGGCACTGAAGTAAATGATTTTTCCTCTGTCTTTCAAAACAGTACAGGTAATAGGACGCTCTTCTTCATAGCTCTTTATAAAGCACTTGACATGTAGCCAGTATTTAAATCTGAATTAAAATGTTGACTGCCTTATTCTCTGTTAACATTTGCTTTGATGTAAACATGTTTACTCAATTGCTGAAGGACTGTTTGGACCATGGAAAAAATAAGTACAACATTTATGTCATCAATTATCAGGACACCCTAAAACGCCTTGTTTCTCTTCTCAGAGCTGCTGGCCTTGAGTGAGACAAAATTCAGCCTTAATCATTTCTTCTTTGAGTTCTTTGATAATAGTAGAGAACTAAAATCAGAAAAGTATAAAAAGTCCTTTTCTTGTTTTGATAGTCTCTTTCAACTGTGACATTCAGAAAGGAAGATCCTAACTATTTACCTCCACTCTGTCCATTACTGAAGAAAATTCTAAAGAAAGAAAATGCTTCTAGGTGCCTCTTTTTAGATAGGCATTTAACCACCAAACACTTGCAATCTACTTTTCAGCCAGACACAACATGGGGCACTAAAATGATGAAACTTGAGTCTTGAAGGAACAAGATTTATTAAGTATATTTTCTTTAACAAAGGAAAAGAAGGGAGAGAGAAAGCTGGTTTAAACCCAGTTTAGCTTCAATGTTTTTACTAGGAAATCAGTAGAAGAAATTTTTGACAAATGATTGTATACATTTTAATAAACTATCCCTCACTAATTTTGCAAAAACAAAGAGAGACTCTGGAAAGACATTGGAAAAATAATACAGTGGATAAGGTACCTGACTTAAATATGACCTACCAATGTTCAATTCCAGGTACCACATTTGGTCCTCTGAATTTTATCAGGGTGAATTCCTAAGCACAAGTCAAGAATAACATCTAAACTTTTCCAGGTATGACTCAAAACAAAATAGATAAAGAAATTTTAATGAAACATTTTAGATGGCTAAATATTAAAACAAAATTTAGATCCAAATGCCATTTAACCAAATTTGTCTATGTCAACATTTATTTATACCTAAGTTTAAAATGAAGAAAACCAATGTGCACTTGCAAGTAAAGTAGATATTCAATGATCTTGACATCATATGACCTTGACATCATAGGTAACCTATCACAGAGGAGTCAATTTAGGGATGGGAACTCATATTTATTTACAATACATGGGAAGCTCCCACCTGGAAAATGTGTCATGTGGACCTATCATAGACCCCAGGAAATTAGACACCAACTGTTCAGCCTAGAATCCTGAATCCCAGATATAGAAATGACACAGTTCTGCTAAACAGCTCCAGGAACCAAATTCCATCCGGGGCAGTCTGAATACTGCTCAAACGCCAACATGTGTCAGTTCAACTATGCTACAAATGGACATAAAAACAGGATACGGGAGGCCAGGCGGCGGCGCTGGAGGTAAGGTACCTGCGGTACTTGCGCTAGCCTGGGACAGACCGCGGTTCGATATCCTGCTCCCCCATATGGTCCCCCAGGCCAGGGGCGACTACTGAGCGCTTAGACAGCAGTAACCCCTGAGCATCACTGGGTGTGGCC
>PVKC010019555.1:0-19038 GCA_004027635.1 Crocidura indochinensis
TGTGATCCATATAGGAAACCACGTAATTTTTAGTCAAGAGAATTTTCTAGTCAAGTGAAAAAAACAAATATTTACATACATAATTAAATTTACATATAGTTTAACTATGAAATCTAAAAGCATAAATATATAAAAATTTAAGTCACAGGGCCTGAGGGATATCACAGATGTAGGGCAATTTCTATGTATGTGACTGACCCAGGATGAACTTGAGTTCAACCCCCTGCATCCCATAAGGTCCCCAGTCAGAAGCGATTTTTAAGCACATAGCTAGCAGTAACCCCTGAGATTCACTGGGTGTGCCCCCAAGTCATTTTAGACAATTTTAAATTTGGAGTTATTTTCATCACTTTTTACCTTTATGATTTGCAAAGTTCACAGAAATTCACTTTTTCCCTCCTGCTTGTTCTTATATATTTCTTTCAAATATAATTTCATCTATTTAGTCTTGCCATTTTGTTTTCTCTTTGGGAACCCTAGGGCTACAACAAGCAGTCCTTTTTTTTTTAAGATATTTGATAGTCAATTTTGGGTATTGTGTATGAAATAAATGTTTTGTGGAACTCCCTTGAATCATATCTGTAATCCCTATAAATTTATTTTTATAAAGAAACAAATTGTACTTAAAAACTAGATTTGCCTGCAAAGATAAATTATACCATGTGTTTTTTATCCTAGATCTAGACCAGATATTCTTATACTTTTCCCATTTATGAATACTTTTCACCCAGACTTTTTACATAAAGTGATATACTTTAGTAGATAAAAATTAGGTACAATGGTGCACAGGTGAGGGGTTTAACTTACACATGTCTGACTCAGGACAGACTGCTGTTCATCCCATATGGTCCCTGAAGCCAGGAGCAATTTCTGAGTACATAGCCAGGAGTAACCCCTGAGCACCACTGGGTGTGGATTAAAATAAAAAAGAAAACTAATTTACTATGAAACAAAATTTCAGTATACCAATATTCATTAACATGACCCCACAGGACATAGCTTATTAAGTGTCATAAAATGTCTCTCATATAAAAAAAGTCTCTCATATGGGATTTTTTAAGAAAATGCAAACATATTCACATATGAAATTACTTCCAATGACTTTTCTTAAATTTACTGATTAAAATATATCTGTTTAATTAAAATTGTTAATTCACAGTTGATAAAGCTAATTCTTTCACTTAAAAATATAAGTATTTTGGAGTGGGTATCCCAAGCAGTGCTCAAAGGACTATAGGATGTACTCAGGTGATTTCTGTCCCCTGACGATTTGGTGCTACAGAAGTCAGCGGTGCTTGGAAAATAACAGAGTCACACCCAACAATGTTCAGAGACTTTGATGTCAGGAATCTAAAAGAATTCATTAGACCTAACCTCTGTTTTATTAAGCTGGTGCCAAGATAAATGTTGTTTAAAAGACCATTTTGCTTTGAGTTAAGCTATACAGTCAATTAAGAAAAGGTACAGAACCACATGATTTTACAATTATTTCAAGTTTCTGAAGTACTTGGTTCCCTTCCATTCTATGTAAAGGAAGTACTGATTTCTGAGTGCAGAGCCAGGAGTAAATCTTGAGTGCAGCCAGGTGTGGCACTGAAACCAAAGCAACCAACCAATCAAACAAAAAACTAAAAAACAAAATAAACTATGTTGCTACATAATGAAGAATAAAGTATCCTTAACAAATGGTATCCTAAAAAACTTTAAAATTTAGCTTGCCAAGTTAAATATTATTTTCTCATGATTTTTTTAATAACCCCAGCATCCCAATGACTTAGGTAACAGTATTCAAGGTCATCATTAATTGGTACCCAAAGCCTTGGATTCTAACATTGAGATTTTCAGTTGTTGCTTTTGCAATGCATAATTCTTCCCTGTTTTGCAACTACTATTGGTAAAGAGCCTTCAAAGCAACAGATGTCTTTCTTTGTTGATTGCATACAAAATGACAGACATTTTGGCTAAGGGACTTTAGCATTCTTAGTCAGAAAAATTAATGAAAGTGACAAATTATGTGGTTTCCCACTTGAGCCAGAATCCCAGTCCCTATATTGCCTATTTTGATTTCCATTTGGTTTCAGATTTATTTCTGAAAGTTGAATCTCATATCATTTATTTTAAATCAGCATTATAGTACACAGTCAAATAAACTTTCAGGGGATAATTTTTAATAGTCATTACTACAAAAACTAAAATGGTTTCATTCAGCAAAACCCACATCTATCTTACAGTAATTAAGTATGGCTACTTTGGCTCTCACTTCAAGAGTAATTCATTTTTCCAAAAATAATGACCCTTTTTTAAATAAAATACAAGTTATCAGGTCACCTGGCAGCAGTCTTCTCTCAAGCTACCTAATTATCATTCATTTAAGGTTTATTCATATCTTATATTTCCAAGACTTGGATCATTAATTTTCTCTCTTATGCATACATTGCATATTTTCCCTATCATTTTTTGGCCTTCAGACATCTTCAAAACTAAAGATTTTAGCCAAATAGTTCATCATATATTTCCAAATTTTATGGCATGAGTATTCAAATTAAAACAAATATTTTCTTTTAACCTCATTAAGGTCATTTCTATAAGCTTGCAATTTTTCTCTGAACTTTGCTATATTCCATAAACAAGAATAAAACTTTCTGCCAACTAATAAGTGCTGATTTAAATAGAACTTTCTTTTTGAATACTGAATTTTCACAGGCATATTAAAGGACACATTTCAAATCATTATTAGCCTCTTGTTCCACTTTTTTGCATTATCTCACTACAGAACTAATTCATTCATTAATCCATATTTTATTTTACATAACTATTAAATGAACATATTTTTCATTTTGAGTTACCTGAAAGATTCTATGAATAGTTTCTTTACTGAAGCTATTGGATGCTTGCAAATATGTATTTCTCATCCTTCATATGACCACACCAATACATCAAAATGAAGGTTTGAGTGATAGCAAGGGACAAAGTCCTTGATTTGAATGTGAGTTGACTTCAGTGTGATCTTCGACACTATATAGCATCCCAGTGCAACACTGTGAGTGATGCTGGGCATGAAGCCAGGTGCAGTCCCAAGAATAGTATGGTCAGCCACCACCTCCAGCATTCAAATAAAAAATTATCTACCCTTGTTTCATATCCAAAAACCCAAGTCTTCAGGTTTAAAGTAAATAAAGAGTTTAAGGTTTCATCAATGACTACTTACACTTCTGATATTTTGATATATTGTGTGCTTGCTATAAGGTATCACTTGAGTCTTCTTTTTCTTTTTTCTGCAGAGACAGATAAAATATTTCCTGACCAATCCAAGTGTATCTTTTCCTAAATATGAGAATATTTCAATAATCTCATTGTTTGCCTAACAGTTTATCCATTATCTTCACACATTTAACATTTATTCATATGTCAGATTTTATACATCATGAGATCAAAATCAAAATGTCATATTAGTAAAAAAATGTTATATGTATCTCTGTATTACTCAATGAAAGACATTGTACTAGAGTATTGAGATACTAATTCTATTTATTTGTTAGTGTGTTCATTTATTTGTTTTGGGGCCACATCCAGCTGTATTTAGATATTACTAATAGCTCTCTGCTAAATTACAATTCATCACCAGGTGGGAATATTGTACCGGTGAAGAGGGGTATTCTGTTTATGTCTTAAACCCAACTACAAATATGCTCATAATCATGGTGCTTAAATATTTATTTTAAAAATACTAAATAAAATAAAGGAATATTATAGGGTTTCAAGAACTGAACCTGGGTTTGATAAACTGGTGTGCACCATGCCCACTATACTATCTTTCCTGCCCAAAGAAATTAACTCTTATTTATCATTTATTGTTTAATGTTTTTCAATTTAGTCAGAGAAAACTAATTATATCCTCTTCTAAATAATACTCTGAACAATTTAAAGTCTTGTTTCTTTCTAGGATTCTCTCTACAAATCCCCAGATGCAATTATTCAGTCTTTATTAATGTTATAATATTGAAGTTAAAGTATACCCCAAGAAACAATGACACTGTCTTTAAGTTCTATCTACAGTTTTTATATTATATACAGAATGACCTTTTTATTTCATAATAAGGTAAAGTAATTTTAATTTGCTATTCTTAGGGCTGGAGTGATAGCACAGTGGGTAGGGTGCTCACCTTGCATGTGGCACATGTTGGTTCAAACTCTGGCTACCCAAATGGTTCAAAAAGCCAGCCAGGAATGACTTCTGAGCAATGAGTAAGGAGCAAGCAATGGCTTCTGAGCAAGGAGTAATACCCTAAGCATTGCTGGATGTGGCCTTAATATTACCGATCCACCCCATCCCCCAAAAAATTGCCACTCTGTAAACTCTCCAAAGACTTATTAATGTTTAATAAGTCTGCCAATATTTATAAATTTAATTCTGCCATATAAAACAGATTCCATGTTTTAAAATAGTTCTTGGATCTACTTTTTGTATGATTTGAGTTCCATTAGCCTGTATCAAATAAAATGATTAGCAATGACATAATTCAATAGCACTACGAACTCATAGATATTGGAAAATCAATCATCTAAAATCACTTGAATATAATAGAGAAAAATATGAGAAAAAGAAGGCAGATTGTGAAGCAATTATACTTATTCTTTGTTATTTTCTGTGGGGCCAAACCTGTGTTGTTTGGGGGCTATTTCCATCATGGTGCTGGAACAAAGTGCTGTTGGGGATTGAGCATGGCAATTGGAGGTAAAACAAACACTCAAACTATTGAGTTGTCTTTCTGTGAACTATATTTTTTATAGAATAAGAACTTATCTCTTTTTGTTTCTTTTTCACTCTGGAGAAGTCCATGTTGTCTGGTAAACAAAATCTTTCTCCTTTTTCAAAATTATTTTCTTTAAATAACAGTATTTTCTGCTTGTTCTTCAATGCTGTGTTCTCCCTTGAACAGTTATCTCACTTGTTTGCTTATGTTTCTTTACTTATTTCAACTCGAGAAGACCATGTTCTTTCTTGAACACATGCTTTTCCTTTTGTCTATCTTCACATCTC
The DNA here is from genome assembly GCA_004027635.1 of Crocidura indochinensis. Lineage (NCBI taxonomy): Eukaryota > Metazoa > Chordata > Mammalia > Eulipotyphla > Soricidae > Crocidura > Crocidura indochinensis. Next base: position 5,042 of record PVKC010019555.1, read on the forward strand.
ACTAAATGTTTATTAATAAATATCTTGTCTTGATTAAATAAATATATTTTCATGTCATGGTAATATAACTGATAGTCCTCAGTAAATAATCAGAGCTGTTGTTGCTTTATTTAAATGTTAAGTAAAGGCAAATGTTTTACCTCGAAATGGTAGAAAAATACTTTGAAATAGAGTTCACACTGGGGCCGGGTGGTGGCGCTGGAGGTAAGGTGCCTGCCTTACCGCGCTAGCCTTGGACTGACCGCGGTTCGATCCCCAGTGCCCCATATGGTCCCCCAGGCCAGGGGCGATTTCTGAGCGCATAGCCAGGTGTAACCCCTGAGCGTCACTGGGTGTGGCCCCCCCCAAAAAAAGAAATAGAGTTCACAAATTCTCTACCCTGAGGAATTGGGTAGTAGATATTGGCATCGTAGGAATAAAACAACTAGAAGGTAGAATTCTCAGGTATGATTTGTGGTATTTTTTCTCCCTTTTGAAAATGAATGTAAATTTAAAATAGAAATGACATCAAACATATACTTATCACTCTTACGAATTTTTCATCTATTTACTTTTGTTGTTTGTATATTTTAATGCATATCTTTCGATTTTGAAGATATTTCTTCAATGTGCCCGCTATGCTATTGAATTTACTTCACACTCAATGACAAATATTAATTATTTTAGTTCATTAACTCCCATAATATTCCTTTAAGAACTGTCTTAAACTGATACAATTTTAAATCTTACAGTATATTTTATATATATATATATATCAAAGACAATACATTTACATTTTATCTTTTTCAGAATCTTAATACTTAGGTTTCAACTGATATTGATTTTTTGTCTATATTCAATTTTTATTGGCCTATAACTTAGTGTAATATTTGAAATAGTGATGTGTATAGAATATCTGGATAACTAACTTTACACAAATATGTTCAATTAAATTATTAGAAACACAGTTTAATTTGGGTTAAAGTAACTGAACACAAAGCTAATTTGCAGAATTAGCTGGCCAATTATTTTGCTCTTAACAGTTTGAATTAGCTTATTAAATTATAATTGAATAACCTAAACAAATCTAAATAGTTTCTAAATTGGTATTTTAAACCTTTTAGAACCAAGAAATCTAAAATTCTTCTAAAAATGCAATATTTTAACAACAGCTGTGTTCTGCTTATACAACCTAGGAGTCTGGAAATGCATCAATAAGAAAAGTGTCGCAAAATGTCAGACTCATTTCTTTCTGGGAACTTAGCCTTTCAAGTCTGGCTGCTTGGGTTGCCATAGAATCCAATTTTATTTTTTTAACATTTTAAACTGTTAAAATCTCTGATAACCTCAGGTTCTCTTCATATATGGGATAGAATTTTCAATCTCTTCTCCATGCTCTCCAGAAAACATCTCGCAGGAAAAGCAGAGAAAAGTATCACATTGACCTTATATTTTTGTAGTCTTCCTGAGATATTTATTCTCTAAGCTCAGCTAACTTCATGGCTTTCTAGTGCTTTCAAGATGTTGTTTTGGGTTAAGAGTTTCACCTAGTTATAGATCATGGACCATTCACAGCATACTGCTCAGGGTTACTTAGAGAAAATAGCTGGATCTGCTGTAATCTATATGAACCTGCCTATCATTTATATCCACAATATTTTAATATTTTAGATATGTTTGTTAAAACCATTGTGATTCACAAGATTTTATAGTTGGATTTTAAACATATACACTCTTTTAGGATCAATTCTACATCAGTGTAACAATAACTTCACCAATGTTTCCAGAGTCCATCAACTCAAGCTACAGCATGAGCATGTTTCAGCCTGCCATCAAAACAGCCTCGTTTTTAACTTTGCTTGTTAAAGTTTGGATCTAATGATTTATTGTTAACTCTAGCTTGGATATTATCTGGTATATCTTAACTCCACCAATGCACCTGAGACCCTGTGACCTCAATCCCCTATCAACTCATCATTGCCTTTCTTCTCCGCAACTCAATTTCTTTTCTTCTGCTCAGAATAATCTGAGGCCTTGAGTGTTCTCAACAACTCTCATTGCATTTTCTCTTACTGTTATTATTCTAAATAGCACATATGAGTGATATGATACTGTTTTTATTCTCCTGACTTACGTATTTAACCTAATATATTCCAGTTGCAGAAAATTGAAGCATTGTGTGGCTGAATCATTCATTTGTATTATTCCATTGAATAAATGTATCACAATTTCATGTCCACTCATCAGCTGTTGGGTATACAGGTAGATTCCAACAGGTAGCTATTGTACTGAGTGTTGTGATTAAAAACAGTGTGAAACATACTTTTGGATGAATATATTTCTATACAGGAAATGTGTACCTTAAAGTGGCTTGCAGGGTCATATGACAGTTTGATTTTGAATTTTCTGAGAACACTTTATTTGTTTTCCAAAGAAGTTGGACCAGATAAAATTCTAAAAATATACATTTTATAAATATTTTAAAGGATAATTTGTATATTTTTATAAAAACTATTCCTAAAATAATGGAATTAGAGACTGTTTACTATTTATAAAAACAGTTTTGAGCCAATATCTGCATTTATAAAAAAATTTTACAAAGAAATATGCTACTTTACTTCTTTCTATAAAGAGAAAATGAAAACATTGTAATGTCAGTACACAAATATAGTCTAAGATACTATATGAAACAAACAGTATATTTCAATAAACATATAAAAATACTATGCTTCAGCAAAAATAAATCAATATAAGAATGCATATAGGTACATATATAATGTTGCGATAACTGAATGAAGGGACTGGAGCAGAGGAACGACAACAGGGAATTTTCCTTGCATGTGGCTAACTTAGGAAGGAGCACGGTTTGATCTCCTGGCATCCCATATGGTCCCCCAAGCCAGGAGTACAGAGCCAGAAGTAATTCCTGAGTGTCACCGAGTGTGGCCCCCAAACAGACATAAATAATAAAGATAACATATGCATAAATCCTCCAAATCTCAATAATATGTAAAAATTTAGCAAAATAAAAGTTGATTTTTAAATTCAAATAAAATTTTATTGTGATATATATTTATGAAGATGGGAGAATTAGCCAGAGGGTATGGGTTTTATCCCAAAATTAGTCCTACCAGTAGTGATGCCAGATTATGGAGCAAGGACCAATGCCTAAGCACAAGTTACAGCTGGATATGGTCCCATATATTAGCAAACAAAAAACTGGGGTGTCAGGATCATAGTTCACATAGTTTGAGATAGATCATTCCCAGAATTTGATCTTCAGTGACACATGATACTTTTAATACATCTGAGTGTGGTCAAAATCAGGTGCAGGCATGAAATACTCAAAGTCATATGTCTTGAAAAACCCATGGGTCCCCTGAATACATCTGGGAAACCATAATTTTTATGGCATCAAAATTGATAGTAATGAAATTAGGAAAGCACTAAAATTAATCTTTTAAAAGAGTATTTTTAGCTTAAAATTTCTTTTTGAAGAATGATTATTTTTAATACCTGAACCAATACATTTTGTTTGTTTGTTTGTTTGTTTTGGTTCATACCCGGTGAACTCAGATGTTGGTCTGGCTCTATGCTCTTAAATCACTCCTGGTTGGCTCAGGAAACCATATGGGATATGGTAGATAGAACCCAGGTCAGCAGCATTCAAACAAAAAACCTTCCTGTTGTTGTGTTATCACTACGGCCCAACAAAACTCTTTGTAATGTTATTTTCTTCTAGGACAATATAGAAAAAAATATATTATATAAATGTATATAATAGCAGAATCTATGTTTGAAATAAATTATTTCAACACTATTTTAATATCCAAGCTAATATAATTTAAAGGTTGAATTTCCATTATACTATAGCATTTTATTTTTAATAATATAATTAACATAATTTATATGAGTATTTCAAAACAAAGTCTGCTTAAACTTATCATCCGCTAATGAAAGATGATATACACTCAAATGCATTCTTTAAATGTACCAAATATATCATTTATTTTCCTAGTGACAAATTTGTAAGTTATTTACAGATATATTGTGGAACTTGACAATTTTTACAAAATTTTAAGTGAAATTTTAATCAAAACCACTTTTGAGAAAGATTAATATTTATCTTTAACCAAAATTCATTCAATTTGCCTCTTTACAGGTAAGCTTTCATTAAATGATAATTATTTACTTCATCTTTAATTTTTTTAGGAAATTACTAAGAAAAAGCTAAGCTGACTACTATCAGACTAGTCAATTAAGGAGCCGGCAAAGAAAAAACAAACCATTCTTTACCTTCTGTGATAGTTTTAAGAGCCAAATAGTAAATAAAGCAAATCAAAGTGTTGTCCATATATGTGCTAAAGACTTTGCATATAAACCCTAGAAAGGTCTATGGGAAATTCACTAGTCAAATTTTATTTTCCAATCATGGTGCTAGAAAATAATGTTCTGTAGGAGTGAAGTTTCTTTTCTTCTAAGAATCATGCAATGGGGGCCGGGCGGTGGCGCTAAAGGTAAGGTGCCTGCCTTGCCTGCGCTAGCCAGGATGAACCAGACCGCGGTTCGATCCCCCGGTGTCTCCCCTTTGGTGTCCCAAGCCAGGAGTGACTTCTGAGCGCATAGCCAGGAGTAACCCCTGAGCGTCACCGGGTGTGGCCCAAAAACAAAACAAAACAAAAAAGAATCATGCAATATCTATATTGTAAACCTCCCCAACCTCACTCCCCACCCTCAAGTAAACATTCCCCAACAGAGAAAGTACTGACTTCCCCACTTCTCTTCACCCATGAAATAGCCCACAGGAGTGGTGGTAGGTCAACCTTCATGTAAGGGTGTTTCTTGTTGAAAAGCATATATTGGTGGAGCAGAAGGGAACCTGAAGTGGGAAAGTTTGTAAGGTGAGAGACCTACCAGTGGAAAAAGTCATTCTGAATTAAAATGGACCAAATTAATTTGAGTTTTTTTTTTCCTTCTAAAGTCTGCACTCAAAGAAAGTCTTAGCAAAGAAGTAGAGTCAGGATGAAGATCCACAGTTTAATTTAGTTTGACTTTAGTTTAGTTTAGCTCTTAGTGTAGTGCAGTGCAGTGCAGTGCAGTGCAGTGCAGTGCAGTGCAGTGTAGTGTAGTGTAGTGTAGTGTAGTGGTTTAGTTTAGTTTAGTTCAGTTCGATTCACTGCAGTTGAGTTTTTAGTTTTAGTTTTGGTGTTGCATCTAGAGCTGTTCAAGGTACTGTGATCTATAACCTCTCAGGGCCCTGTACCCAGGAGACTACTATATATGTACTGTGATCCAAGATATTTTTTCAGATACAAACCAAGTATCCATATCCCCTGCTTTGGCACCTCAGATTAGAGACTATAGTGTGACCTTAATCCAACCCAAGGAGAATGGGTCTGGAGCAGGATTGCCATGGAAAAAACAAAAACAAACAAACAAAAAAAAAAACTGAACCACTCATATGATAGAAAGCCTTGGACACCAGGTGGCTTCATCCTTGTTGTCAGGAGCCCATGAAAAAAAGAAAAAAAACAATCTTTCTTTATTCTAGCTAAATCTACAACAGGGCACAGGAGGGTTGGATAGTGACAGACAAAAAGAAAAAAATATATATATAATATATATATAATATATATATATATATAATATATATATTATATATATATATCCAAGCCTAGTTGGATCCATGTTGTCTAGTCCAATCCATGTTGGCCATTTGGGGAGGATAGGTGAAGGAGAAGCAGGAAACCTGAGAAGGTCTTTGTTTTGGATAAAACAAGGTACAATTAACACTACAGGAAAGCAGCTGTTCCAGGTGGGAGGTAGATTCCCTGGAGGACACTCAGCAAGCTTTCTAACTGCATGTGCTGAGACCTACAAAACAGATTTCAAAAACATTGATTTTAACCATGAGCCAAATTTCTGGGAAATAGTTCAATAACTATCAAGTATGAAAGTGTTCTCTTCTTTCAGATAAAATAGAAACTATAATTGCATTTTCCCTCTCTTGTTCTTCTTGTTCTTCACATCAAAGAAGAAGCTCTTTGTCTGCCCTACACAGTGTGAAATGACCAGACTCATGACACCTGCCCCTGGGCAGATGTAATTCACAGCATTTTTGCAGCCACATAGATTCACAGTTCAGAGAAGAGGACAGAAATGGCCCTGATCAATGAACTTCTCACTAGAGTGAACCAGAGGGCTCTATTAGAAGTGATCTGTAGAGCAATAAATGGGTGAAAAAGACCCAGGAGCTCACAATCTTGGTTTATTTAAATAATTTCATGGAATGAAGAGAAGTGAAATCTATTCTTTTGAGGACCAAGAAGAATACAGCTCAATTTTATCCATATTTTAGCGAAACTAAGTCTAGAGTCGTTCTTCCTGGGTCTAAACATATTTACAGAGAACAGAATGCAGGCACTGTTAACCCCTGCTGTCTATTAGGGATTCAAGTACTAAAATAAACTTTATTCTCAAACCCGATTTTATCAATCTGAGCATTAAATCCAATACATTTCTTTTAATAGTCTATTTATTTGGGGTTTATCTATTTATAATTAATTTTAAAATAATTTGGTCTTATTCTTGTCATGATTTTGCTGTGCACAACAATATAAAGTGAATTGTTTTTTGAATAATGGAGGGGTGTGTAAGATAAATGTATGACTGTAATTGTTGGAAGATAAATTTATTATTATAATTTATTTTACTGTGTTCTAATTAGTATATGAGTGAGTCATACTAGTAATTCTAGGTGCCTAATCCTAACTTTGGGATCATAGATTATCATATGTTTAGGAGAACATATGTGCTGTAAGGAATCAAACTAGACTTGCTTATATGCAAGGCAATTTCCTAATTCCCTTTATTATATTTCTAATCCCCAAAGTGTATTCTTAACCATAAATTTCACTGCTAGTCATTTTATACAATAAATGTGCTTTTTTTTTTTTGGTTTTTTTTGGGGGGGGGGGTCACACCCTGCAGTGCTCAGGAGTTACTCCTGGCTCCATGCTCAGAAATTGCTCCTGGCAGGCACGGGGGACCATATAGGGCACCGGGATACGAACTGATGACCTTTTGCATGAAAGGCAAACGCCTTACCTCCATGCTATCTCCCGGGCCCCTAAATGTGCTTTTTTTAAGATAAAAGAAAAGTTACTGAAAGGTCAAGGTGTAAATAAGAAGCTTCCGTGTTGGGAAACACTTAGGATTCAACTAAGTTCGAATGTACTTTTCCTTGTTGAGTGTCCTTTAACACTTGAAGAGAACATGTATAGCTGAGTGAATATTCTAGAAATATGTTAGAATATGACTAATAGTGCTAATTTAGTTATGTATTCCTTATAGTCATTTATTTAATTTTATTCTAATAATTGATAGGGGATCATTTAATATACAGCTTTTATTATGGTTTCTATATTTATTTATATAGATTTGTGGAGAAGTATTTCATATAATATAAGGCACAGTTACTATTCTATACATATATAGAATTGATATACTTTTAGTATCTAACTCAGGTTATTATAAAATATTAAATGATATAAAATTATTTTCCTGATTTTAATTTAGTCACTACTATTATTTCATTAGTTTTGAATGGCATTCGTCTTAAATTTATTTTATTGCTTTATGATAATATTTTTATTCTACATACAATTTTATCTAACTGTTATGTAACAAATTTGCTATTAAAATCTATTTAAAATCTTCACACATAAGTGTTTAATTAGATTTAAATATAATTGTTTAACTAAACAATGCCTTAGAATTACAAATTAGTGGGCTCTCTTATGATTCTCTTGTTTTACTCAACAAGAGATTTTTTTTTGGACTTTAGAGTTTCACAATTTAAAATAAAATAAATAGGGGTTGGGCTGTGCCGCTGGAGGTAAGGTGCCTGCCTTTCCTGCGCTAGCCTAGGACGGACTGAGTTCAATCCCCCTGTTCCCCATATGGTCCCCCAAGCCAAGAGCGACTTCTGATCACATAGCCAGGAGTAACCCCTGAGCGTGAACGGATGTGGCCCAAAAACCAAAAAAAAAAAAAATTAAATAAATAAAAATAAAATAAAATAAATATCTATATAAAAGTGTATGCATTGACTTAAAAGATTTATACTAGAATTTACATCTAATTACTTTAAAGCTTGCATATATAGTCAATATATACTTAAAATTTCTGGGTTAAAAGTGCAGAGATAATGCAGGATAAAGATCTAATATAAAGTAAACCTGGGATAATCTGCTAACACCGCATGGTCTTCTGACTACTACACAAAGTCTCCCAACCCCTACTTTTCTAGGATAGAAAAAATGGACAAAAAAAGCATCCTATTGTGACCTAAATAGAACCCCCACCAAAATAAGAAGATTGAATATGATTGTGTTATAATGGTCAGATAGCTATCTATAGCTCCCAAGAGACTTAGATAATTTTCATCAGTGACCTGAATATATTTTGTACTTAATATAGAATCAAACTTGCCAAAGCCTTGTTCTATTTTCTAGGTCCAAAACAAGTGCTCTGCATGTTCTAAATCCATACATTTCTAAAATGGACTATTGCTCAAAAGCAGAATATACATGCATATTCGTTGGAACAAACTTTACACACATGGCAAGGAAGTTCCCCCTAGTAGCTGTAACCTTGGCTGTAAACATGTTATTGTTTCTAGAGCATTCATGGTGCTTCTATGCCATATACCATAATCTTTTCCAAAGCAAATATGTCTTTGTGGGTAGATTTGTTTAGCACTATTTTATTAATCCCAGAGGGAACAGACCTATACTACATTATCAGTTCAAGATTCTAGGCCCAACTATGCTGTAGGATTATACAGCTTTTAACCCAGATCATACATCAGAGCATTTCTACTTTGTCTGGAATTAATAACAGGGTTCTTCTATTATTCTTTAGTGAAATGAATGCATTTTGAATTCCATGTTTATGCTGAGGACTTGATTGACTCATTTTCTCCTCTGCCACTAGGCATTGTGTACTCTTTTCTATTTCTTCTTATCACAAAACTTGCTTTTATTTTTTATGAGGTTTTTGAGACAACACTAAAAATATGGTACATGGGGAAATGAATGATTCTTTTAACTTTGCTGTTTGAAGAATAAAGTAATGCAGGACAAAGTTGTATATAACTAGAAAAAGTTATTTTGTTTGACATAAAATAATACTTTTGGATAAAAGTAAAAGTTAAAAGTATCTAGAATGTTAAAATTACATTTATACCCCAAAACTAAATTTAACATGCTAAATAAAAGACCTTAGATTTTTAATACTCATAATTTACATAATGTGACAATAATAAAATACATCACTCCTTAATAACATTAGTATATTACAAGCAAAAATGTCTTTTCTGGGATTTAGTTAATATTATAGTTGAAAATATTTATATGCATTTTATATTTGTAATCTATAAATAAATAAGAATTTATTTCTGGCACAAAAAAAGAAACTATTTAATAGTGTTTGATTAGTTAGTTAGTTAGTTAGTTAGTTAGTTAGTTTTGGGGCCACACCCAATGATGGTCAGGAGATACTTCTGGCTATGTGCTCAGAAACCTCTCCTAGCTTGGGGGACCATATGGACACTGAAGATTGAAATGAGGTTCATCCTACGTCAGCCACGTTCAAGGCAAATGCCCTACCGCTGCGCTATCACTCCAGTCCCAGTGTTTGATTATTTTTGAAATTATTGTATCATGTCCATTTATTTCATGTTTTTTTGTGCATTATCAACAGGTTCATTCTGGAAATAGGAATAAAATGGCATAGTTTAGTCATTCTATGCTATTCTTGTCTCCAGACTCTGAAGATAATATATAGATGTCAAAATATAAATATAGTTTTTGATATATCAAGTACAAAATATAGAGTTTGATATTGTTATAAAGACTTTAGATCAGAATAATTAAATGAATTAAATCACAGAGTTATGAAAGCCAATAAAATAATCACAACATTGTTTCTAGAAGCTAAAAGTCAGAAAAACCAAATTGAAATTCACTTGATCATAAAACATGAGACTCAGAGGACCTGTTTTACAAATGTTTGAATAATTTCAAAACCCAAGGAACAGAAACAAAGCCATGCAAAGAAGAAAAGATGATGGATGTCTTAGCTAAGGTATAGTGAATGAATTTTCCCTTTCACTAACTTTTTATTTTATTTGGGATTTCAAAAGATCCAATGCAACAGCGAGGTAATCTTTATTCAGTGTATTAGTCAAAAATTAACCTCTTCCATACACCTCAAAGAGAAAACCAAAAATGACTGATGTCTCTTCACATATGCAAGCCTCATAGAAAGGCTGACACATTAAATTAACCATCATATTTTCTAACAGATTCCCAAAATAGATTTATTAAAAATTAAAATATGAACTGAATTTTCTATCAATAATAAAATAGCCTGTCACATAGATAATAAGTTTAATTTTTAGTTTTAAGGAACTTGCATTTAAAAGGAAAATTAATTAAATTATTTAGGTCATATATATGGGCAAACTACTTTTTTTGCAATAAAGAGGAACATAAGTAAGAAGAAATAGGTAAAATCGGAAGGATAAGTCTCTGAGGTATGTTTTTGGAAAAAATCTCAAAGGTTTTTCTAAACAGCTAATTTTTATTTTTATATTATAATCATTTTATTTATTTTATATATTATATGTATTATATTCACATATGAATAGTTAGTGTATTTATGTGCAATTAAGCTGCATACAAATGTTCAGTTTGATAAAAATGAATTGCATAGAAAATTTGAAGTTAGGTAACAATCCCCTTAAATATGAACCCCAGATTCCAGAATAACATTCTTAAGAATGAAAATGTGTGCCAATATTGCTGCGAGAAAGGGTCTTTGTTTCCAATTTCTCATGGTTGCCAAGGTTTTCCAATGCTTCTTCCACATTCTTTGGTTCCATTAATTACTTGTAAAGTTACATGAACATAACATTTTTGAAGAGCAATACACAATAGAGTGTAATACTTGTTTATGCTAATGAACTTTATTTTAATAAGCATGCTTTTAGAATAATTTTAGACTAATAGAATTGCCAAGAATCTCACTCTAGGCATCCTTTAATAGCAACTTAATTATGCACTTGTTGAAAACTCATGAACAAATATAAATGCTATTAAATAAATTCATAGAATTTTTTATATTTCTTTACATTGATGTTACTTTCCTGTTTATAGTTTTATAAAATACCACATTACAATTATTAGCCATATATTTCAACTGCACTCTTGGTAGTGACATATCTATATAGCTGGCATACATTTGACATTGATGAACTCATCAATGTTTATTATTTAGTATTCATAAAAATTAGAATTTTATAATTTTCTTGATATTAGGTTTTCTGCAGAAAAAAGTTAATTGGCATTTATTGTATATGTAATCAAGTATAAAGATCTCATCTAGGTTTATGACAGTTGACAATGACCCTGATCACTGATTCATGATATTAATTGTCAGCATTCTGTTATAAATTCCTTTACCCCTTTCCATATTTTAAGCATTTTAAAGTAAATATATTATGCAGCTCATATTTATTAAGAAAACATCTATATTCTTATCTTTTTTTTTTTTGGTTTCTCTGGCCACACTCATTTGATGCTCAGGGGTTACTCCTGGCTAAGGGCTCAGAAATTGCCTCTGACTTGGGGGGACCATATGGGACACCGGGGGATCGAACCGAGGTCCTTCCTTGACTAGCGCTTGCAAGGGAGACCTTACCTCTAGTGCCACCTCGCCGGCCCCTATATTCTTATATTTAAGGAAGAAATAGCTTTGTAAATTGTGTGGTATTATTAGGCATATATTTTCTATCTTTATTTAATGATATATATTATACTTTTAGATCATAATACTACAGCTTACACAAAAATAATATAACCAAATAGGCGAATACTTTCATTATCTCTTTGAAAACTTGAAAAAGAGGGTAGGCCAAAGGCAAAAACTGGGGCAGGAACATTCTCTGTTCTCAACAAAAATAAAGAGAATGAGTAAGAGAGATGAGCAAATATGTGCAAGAAAAATATCACTGTGGTTGTGAGGCTTTTCAGATCAAGGTGTTAGCTGCAGAAAATAGGAAGAAGGTAAAAGTAAGGGTTCTTTTGAAATTATAGGAATCTCAAGAAGTGTACTAAATACCAAGTTTATGAAAAGTATTGATTCATACTAAATAACATATTTTAGTGGCTTGTTCATCAACCAGTGGTTGCTCCTGGCTCTGCAGTCAGAAATAACTCCTGGTTCTTGAGACCATATGTGATGCCTAGGATAGAATCCGCATTCATCCTGGGTAAGCCGCATGCAAGGCAAATGCCCTACCACTCACTACTACTCTTGCCTCTCATCAACCAATTGTACATAAGCCATTTCACAACACACACACAACCACATATACTAACAATTATTATTGTCACTTTTATTGTACTCAGCAATCATGCATTGTCAGTGAATCCAGTAAAAAAGTTTCTTAAGAGAGAGCCTTACCATAAAATAAAAAGCATTTAGTAGAGAGAATATAAAGGGTTTTGCAGCTCCTATACAAAATCTTGGATGCTATACAAATCTGGATTTCTTCCATATTCCATAACATCTTTCTATGTTGTGAAGTTAACACCATGTATCTCAACTACACCATTTTTTCTGATTATTTTAAAAAACTTAAATGTTGTCAAATATTAGAATCAGTATAATAACGACTAACTTGAGGACCAGAGCTTTTATGGAGGGTATTGTAAGAGCAGGATATATTGGATAAATCCTATAAAAATGGAGAAAGCTTCTAAGTCCCCAATTATATTTGCTTCCTTACTAGTTCATAGATTCTCTCTAATAGGCAATCGTTTACCATTTTTGTTTGACTTCCCTGAAACCTAGAGAACATTTTTGATTTAATATAAGTGGAAAGGTGCAAAGTATTACATTACATTTTCATGATTTGGTTACAGGTTCAATAATTGTTTCTTTTTTAATTTAAATGTTCTGCTTTATTCTAAGTACAAGAATGATATAATGAAACCCAAGATCTTTATTTGTCAAAGTTGAAACCAGAAGTGCCCAAGACATTTTTCTCATTTCAGTTCTGAGGTTCTACATTTGCATACAGATACAAGGTCATATATTCTCACAAATTTACCAATATAGTTTAGACTATAGTAGAGAGACTATATTAATTTCTGATTCCTAGCTTTTTAACAGAAAACAGGCCTATTAAAAATAATTGTGAGACTTCCACAGAAAGAAATACATTTATATAAGGCTAAAAACAGGTTTCTTAAACACTAAGAAGGGCAAAACAGAGTGTTTTTATTAAATGAGGAGAATGGCACAGAATAACACAAGTTAAAAAAAAAAACAATGTTAAAATACTAGGTGTAATACATATTTTTAATAAGTTTGGAATTCAATAAATGACCTCAACAAAAAAGAAATGAATTCACTGTCCTTCATATTTTCGTTGATAACTTATCTCAAGACAAAAATATGTTGACAAAGGCAATTGAAAATTAATAACATAATTACTCTAATTCCATTTTAAATAATATTTATCAATGTCTTCTAGTTGATTTAGAATTAAATAAATTAAAAATGCAAGCATTAATATTTTCATCAAGTTTTATCAAAGCTGTCTTAAAACATTTTCACAAGACTATTTTGTAAGGTTACAAGCACAAAATAATTCAGAACATTTTCCTTTACTTGTACACATACATTTATTTTTTGTAAAAAAAGAAAGTATGGGTAATTTTAAATCAATACTAATATCGTTATTTTATGGTTGACATATGCATTTAAATTCATTTATGAATAGGAGAAAATTAGCTCCAGCTTTCAGGCTTAAAATCATTAAAAATTAAAAGGTATATAGTAAAAGAAAAATATTATTTCAAAACACTAAAATTGGTATGCTATTCAGTTGTAGGTGATATACTGTTATAATTTCTCTAAAAATGGTTTTTTTTTTTTTTTTTTTG